>PVJN01013108.1:0-49600 GCA_004026805.1 Lasiurus borealis | reverse complement strand
GAGGGTGATGGCATGGAAGATGGTATTTCAGGCAAATGGAAATGAAAATAAAAGCTGGGGTTTCAATACATATATCTGACAAATTAGATCTCAAAGTGTAGGACATAACAAGGGACAAAGAAGGCCACTCCATAATACTAAAGGGAACAATCCAACAAGAATAAATAACTTTAGTAAATATATAAGCACCCAATATAGGGGCACCTAAATACATAAACAAACTCCTGGAGGATATTAAGGGAGAGATTGACAGCAATAAAATCATAGTAGGAGACTTTAACACCCCACTGTCACCACTGGACAAATCCTCTAAACAAAAAATCAGCAAAGAAACATCAATTCTAAATGACTCACTAGACCAGATGGAATTAATTGTCATATTCAGAACATTTCATCCCAAAGCCAGAAAATATACATTCTTCTCTAGTGCACATGGGTCATTTTCAAACATAAATCATATGTTGGGTATAAGAAAAGTTTCTTCAAATTCAAGAAAATAGAAATCATATGAAACATTTTCTCATACCACAGTGGCATAAATCTGGAAATAAACTATAATAAAAACAATAAAAAGAAATCAAACACCTGGAGACTAAACTGCATGCTATTAGACAAGAAGAAGAAATAAAAGGAATCCAAATTTCTATTGAGTTCTTTATAGCAAATAAAGGGTAAGCAAAGAGATCATGGAAGAAATAAAAAACATCATGGCAACAAATGACAATGACAACACAGCAATACAAAATGTATGGGACATAGTGAAAGCAGTCTTGAGAGGGAAGTTTATTGCCCTACAAAACTACTGCAAAAAAAAAAAACAGGGAAAAATGCTAATAAATTACCTAACCCTACAACTCAAAGAGCTAGAAAGAGAGCAACAAGAAAAGCCCAGTGTAAGCAGAAGGAAGGAAATAGTAAAGATCAGAGCGGAGATAAACAACATGGAGACCAAAGAAACAATTCAAAAGATCAACAAAACCAAGAGTTAGTTCTTTGAAAGGCTAAACAAGATTGATGGACTTGTAGCCAGACTCACCAAGAAGCAAAGAGGGAAGACCCAAATAAACAAAATCAGATATGAAAGAGGAGAAATAACAACAGACCCTGTGGAAATACAAAGGATTATTTAAAAATACTATGAGCTTTTTGTTAAAAAAAATTGTTAAATATACTATGGAAAAGTTAAAAAATACTATTCCAACAAATTGGACAACCTGCAAGACATGGACATATTCCTAGAAAAATATAACCTTCCAAAACTCAATGAGGAGGAAGCTAAACATCTCAATAGTTTAATAACTATGGAAGAAATTGAAGTAGTCATCAAAAAGCTTCCAGCAAATAAAAGCCCAGGACCAGATGGCTACACAGGAGAGTTTTACCAAACATTCAAGGAAGAATTAAATCCTATCCTCCTCAGACTATTCAAAAACATTCAAGAAAAAGGAACACTTCCAAACACCTTCTATGAAGCTAGCATCACCCTAATACCAAAACCAGACAAATACAACACAATGAAAGAGAATTAAAGGCCAATATCTCTCATGAACATAGATGCCAAAATCCTCAACAAAATTCTAGCAAATCGGATCCAGCAGTACATCAGAAAGATCATACACCATGACCAAGCAGGATGCATCACAGGAACACAGGGATGGTACAATATCCGCAAATCAATAAATGTGATACATCACATAAACAAATTGAGAGATAAAAATCACATAGTCATACCAATTGATGCACAAAAAGCATTTGACAAAATCCAACACCCTTTCTTGATAAAAACTCTCAGCAAAGTGGGAATAGAAGGATCATACCTCAACGTCATGAAAGCCATATATAATAAACCCACAGCTAACATCATACATAATGGGCAATAACTAAAACCATTTCCCCTATGAACAGGAACAAGACAGGGATGCCCGGTCTCACCTCTCCTGTTCAACATAGTACTGGAAATATTAGCCATTGCAATTAGACAAGAAGTAGAAATAAAAAGCATCCAAATTGGAAAAGAAGAAGTAAAGCTGTCCTTATTTGCAGATGACATGTTACTGTACATAAAAAACACAAAGGACTCCATCACAAAACTAATTGACTTAATAAATGAATGTGGAAATGTAGTAGGATACAAAATTAATGCCAAGAAATCTGTGGCATTTCTATACGCTAATAGTGAAATTACAGCAAGAGAGACTCAAAAAGCAATCCCATTTACCATTGCACCAAAAAAAAAAATATACTTCAGAATAAACCTAACTAAAAAGGTAAAAGACCTATATGTAGAAAACTACAGAACACTGAAAAAGAGACAGAGGAAGACGTTAACAGATGGAAGAGCATACCATGCTCATGGGTTAGGAGAATCAACATCATTAAAATGTCCATACTACCCAAAGTAATCTATAGATTCAATGCACTACCCATTAAAGTACCAGTGACATATTTCACAGACCTAGAAAGAATTCTTCATAGATTCATCTGAAACAAAAAAAGACCATGAATAGCCACAGAAATTCTGAGAAAGAAGAATAAAGTAGGTGGGATCTCAATACCAGATTTTAGCCTATATTATAAACCAACTGTTCTCAAAACAGCCTGGTACTGGCACAGGAACAGACATATAGACCAATGTAATAGAATAGAGAACCCAGATATCCACCCAAACCACCATGCTCAACCAATATTTGACAAAGGAGGTAGGAACATACAATGGAGCCAAGATAGCCTCTTCAATAAATTGTGTTGGGAAAATTGGACAGATAAGTGCAAAACAATGAAACTGGACCATCAACTTACACCAAATACAAAAATAAACTCAAAATGGATACAGGATTGGAACATTAGAAGGGAAACCATAAACATACTAGAGGAATCCACAGGCAGCACAATCTCAGACATATGCTCAAAGAACTTCTTCACTGATACTGCTCCAAAGGCAATGGAAGCTAAAGAGAAAATAAACAAATGGGACTACATCAAAATAAAAAGCCTTTGCACAGCAAAAGAAACCATCAACAAAACAACAAGAAAGATCACTGTATGGGAGAACATATTTGCAAATGTTATCACTGTTAAAGGTTTAATCTCCAACATCTGCAGTCAACTTATACAACTTAATAAAAGGAATATAAACGATCCAATAAAAAATGGGCAACGGACCTAAATAGAACGTTTTCGAAAGACAACAGAAGGAAGGCCAAGAGACACATGAAAACATGTTCAAATTCACTAATTATTCGAGAGATGCAAATCAAAATGACAATGTGATACTGCCTTTCACCTGTCAGAATGGCAATCATCAACAAATCAACAAATGACAAGTGTTGGTGAGGATGTGCTGAAAAAGGAACCCTTATGCACTGTTGGTGGGAATGCAGACTGCTGCAGCCACTGTGGAGAACAGTATGGAGTTTCCTCAAAAAACTAAAAATGGATCTCCCATTTGACCCAGCAATCCCACTCTTAGGAATTTATCCCAAGAAATCACAAACCCCAATTAGAAAGGATTTATGCACCTCTATGTTCATAGCAGCACAATTTACAATAGCTACAATTTGGAAACAGCTTAGGTGCCCATCAGCAGATGAGTGGATCAGAAAACTATGGTACATCTACAGAATGAATTCTATGCTGCCATTAAAAAGAAGGAATTCTTACCATTTGTAGCAACCTGGATAGAACTGGAGAGCTTTATGCTTAGTGAAATAAGCCAGTCAGTGAAGGAGAAGCATCACATGATCTCACTTGTTTGTGGATAATAAAGAACATTGTAAACTGATGAATGAAAGGATAGATACAGAGGCAGTAAAGCATCAAAGATACTGTCAAATTACAGCAGGAAGATTAAGGTTAGGTGGGGTGGATAAGAGATCAATCAACGGATTTGTATGCATGCATATGCATAACCAATGAACATAGACACTGGGTGGGTTGGGTTATGCCTGGGAGGGATTGGGGCAATTGCAAGATATGTATAAAACATTAATACAAAAAGAAAAAAATAGAATGCACTAGAAAGAATCAAAAATAGTTTGAATGAGGTAGATAAATCAGTGATTTGGAAGATAAGGTAGCAAAAACACCAATTAGAACAGCAATAAACAAACAAACAAACAAACAAACAAGTAAATAAATAAATATAGTTTAAGGAAATTTTGGGCAACATGAAACAACATCTACATCATAAGAGTCCTAGAAAGAGAAGAAAGTGAGCAAGGAGTAGCACACCCATTGAAAGAAATGACTGATAAACTTCCCCAACCTGCTGTAGGAAACTGTCACACAAGTTCAAGAAGCACAGAGAGTTTTAATCAAGATGAACCCAAGCAGTTACATTCCAAGACACATAATAAAAATGACAAACATTAAAGTCAAAAAAAGAATCTTAAAGGCATTAAGAGAGAAATGGAAAGTTATCTATAAGGGAGTTCCCATAAGATTGTCAGCTGATTATTCAACAGAAACATTTCAAGCCAGAAGGGACTGGCATGAAGTATTCAAAGCAATGAAAAGCAAGGATTTGAATCCAAAACTACTCTATCCAGTAAGGCTATCATTTAAATTGAAGTGGAAATAAAGAGCTTCCCAGACAAAAACATGGCTAATGGAGTATATTATCATCAAAACATCATTGCAGGAAATGTTAAAGGGAATACTTTAAGGAGAAGAAATTGAGAGAGGTGGTGGTGGTGGTGGTGGTGGTGGGGAACAGTTTTAAAGAAAAATGGCAGTAAATAAGTACCTTTCAATAATAATCTTGCAGAAATCGGTTTGGCTCAATGGATAGAGCATCAGCCTGTACACTGAAAGGTCCCAGGTTCAATTCCAGGAAAGGGACACATACCTTCGTTGCAGGCACATCCCTATTGGGATGTATGTAGGAGGCAGCCAATGGATGTTTCTCTCTCATCTATGTTTCTAACTCTCTATCTCTCTCCCTTCCTTTCTGTAAAAAATCAACAAAATATTAAAAATTAATATTAAGTGTAAATTGATTAAATGCTCCAATCAAAAGATATAGGGTGGCGGACTCGAGAGATCCACCTCAGAATAAAGATGTACACAGATTGGGAATGAAGGGATGGAAAAAAATTCTATGCAAATAGAAATGAAAAAAAATCTGGGGTAGCAATACTCATATTTGACAAAATAGACTTCAAAACAAAGGCAGGCAGAACACTACATAATATTAAAGGGATCATTTCAACAAGATTATATAACACTGGTAAACATATATGCATTTGTTTATATAAAAATGTCTTGGAGGACTTTAAGGGAGACATTGCCAGCAATATTATTATATAAAGGGGTTTCAACACCCTACTGATTTCACTGAATAGATCTTCTAGACAAAAAATCCACAAGGAAAGAACAGCCTTAAATGCCACACTAGATCTGATGGATATAATTGACATTTACAGAACATTTCATCCCAAAGAAGTAGAATATACTTTCTTCTCAAGTGCGCATGAATCAGTCTCAAAGACAGAGCATATGTTAGGACACAAAGTAAGTCTTAACAAATTTAAGAAAATTAAAATCATATCAAGCATCTTCTCAGATCACAATGACATGAAATTAGAAATCAAATAGAATTTAAAAACCACAGAATCATTCAAACACATGGAGGCCCTATAGATTGTTATTCAATAATGAGTGGATTACCAAATGAGTAAGGCAGAAATAAAATAAAAAAAGCTTCTTGGAAACAAATGAAAATGAACACACAACAGATAAAAATCTATGGGACAGAGTGGAAGCAATTCTGAGAGGGAAGTTCATAGCATCACAGGCCTACCTCAAAAAATAAGAAAAATCTCTAATAAGTGATCTAAACATACAACTAAAGGAATAATAAAGAGAACATCAAAAAAATGCAGAGTAAGGAATAATAAAGATCAGAGCAGAAATAAATAACATAGAGACTAAAAAAAAAAACAGTACAAAAAAATAAATGAAACCAAAAGTTGGTTCTTTGAAAAGAAAATAAGATTGATGATCCTTTAGTTATATTTATCAAGAAACAAAAAGAGAAAGAGAGAGAACCCAAAATAAGTATAATCAGAAATGAACAACTGACATCACAGAAATACAATGGATTGTAAGAAGAAAATACTTTGAACCAACAATCTAGTTAACCTGGACAAATCTCTAGAAACACAAAATCTGCAAAAACTCAATTAGGAAGAAGCAGAAAGCTTGAATAGTCTAATAACACTAATAAAATTGAAGCAGTAAACAACCAACCAAACAACCAAACAAACAAAACCTCCCAACAAACAAAAGTCCTGGAGAGGGTGGCTAAACAGGTGAATTTTACCAAACATTCAAAGAAGAATTAACACTAATCCTCCTCAAACTATTCTGAAAAAAATTCTAGAGGCAGAATGACTTCCAACTCTTTTTATGAGGCCAGCATTATCTTAACAGCAAAACAAGATAGGGACACTACAAAGAAAGAAAATTGTATGCTAAAATCCCCAATTAACATACATGCTAAAATCCTCAACAAAATATTAAGTAAACCCTACCTGGTTTGGCTTAATGGATAGAGCACCAGCCTGCTGACTTTAAGGGTCCTGGGTTCAATTCTGGTCAAGGACACATGCCCAGGTTGTATGCTTGAGCTCCACTACTGGGCATGCAGGAGGCAGCTGATCAATGATTCTCTCTTATCATTGATGTTTCTATTTCTCTCTCCATTCCTCTCTGAAATCAATAAAAATGTATTTGGAAAAAAAGGATTAAAAATGTTAGCAAGTAAGATACTGCAATACATTAAAAAGATAAATATACTATGAACTAGTGGGGTTTATTTTGGTGTGCAATATTAAAAAAACTACAAATGTGATACATCACATAAACAAAATGAAGGATAAGTATCATATAATTATGTCAATAGATGCAAAAAAAGCATTAGACAAAATACAGCACCCATTTATGATAAAAACTGTCAGCAAAGTGGGAGTAGATGGATCAGACCTCAGCATAATAAAGACCATCTATGACAAACCTACAGCCAACAGCACACTTAATGTGCAAAAATTATAAGCATTTCTTTTAGATCAGGAACAAGACAGAAATGTCTGCTTTCACCACTCTTATTCAACATAGTCCTGGAAGTTCTAGCCACAGCAATCAGACAAGAAGAAGAAATAAAAGGTACCCAAAATGGAAAGGAGGAAGTAAAACTCTTATTATTTGCAGATGACATGACACCCCTGAATATTCCACGAAAAAACTACTATATTTAATAAATAAACTCAGCAAAGTAGCAAGATGCAAAATTTACACCCAGAAATTGATGACATTTTTATACATCAACTAGAAGCCTGGTGCACAAAAATTCATGTACTGGGAGTGGGGAGGTGGGTCCCTCAGCCTGGCCTGTGCCCTGGTACAGTCTGGAAGACCTCAGGGAATGTCCTCTGTGGGAGGTGACCAGGCTGATCAGGGGAAGGCACCATCCTCATTATCCTGCTGCTGCTGCCACTGCCAGCCACTGCAGCTGCTGGACCTCCTCAGCCCTCGCAGCCATTGTGGCTTTGTTTGGAAGGACATCTGGAAGACATCTGGCCTATGGGGTCTAATTAGCATATTACCCTTTTATTAGTATAGATAAGGAACCCTTGGAAAGAGAAACTAAAGAAATAATCCCATTTACTGTTGCAACAACAACAATAAAAATAAGATTCCCTGGGAATAAACTTAACCAACGAGCTAAAAGACATATACTAGAAAACTATAGAACACTGAAAAGGAAATTAGATACAAAAATGTAGAAGCATATACCATATTCATGGATTAGAAGAATTAACATCTGTAAAATGTCCATACTATCCAGAGCAATCTACATATTCTACACAGTCCCTATTAAAATACCAACAGCATGCCTGGCCAGGTGTGGTTCAGTTTTGAGCATTAACCTATGAATCAGGAGGTCACTGTTCAATTCTTGATCAGGTCACATGCCCTGTGGGTGCTGTGAGCTTAAACCCTAGTGAAGGGGTACAGGAGACAGCCGATCAATAATTCTCTGTTATCATCGATGTTTCTCTCTCCTGTTCTCTCTGAACTCAATAAATATATATTTAAAAATATAGCAACAGCATAGCTCTTGGCTCAGTGAATAAAGCGTCAGCCTACGAACTGAAGGGTCCTGGGTTCAATTCCTGTCAAGGTCACAAACCCAGGCTGCAGACTCCATCTCCAGAGATGGATGTGCAGAAGTAAGCTGACCAATGGTTCTTTCTCATCATTGATTTTTCTAATCTCCCCTTTTCTCTCTCTTCCCCTCTGAAATAAATAAAAATATATTTAAAAAATACCAACAGCATATTTTACAAATCTATAACAAACATTCCAAAAATTTATATGGAATAAAAAAAGACCTGAAATTGCTGCAGAAATCTTAAGAAAGAAAAAGGAAGTTAGAGGGATCACAATAGCAGATAACAAACTATACTACAAAGCCATTGTAATAAATAATACTGGCATAAGAACAGGCATTTATCAAGGAATAGAACGGAGATCCCCTAGAAATAAAATCATGCCCAAATGGCTAATTAATTTGTTACAAAGGAGGTAAAAACATTCAATGGAATAAAAATAGTGTCTTCAATAAATAATGTTGGGAAAATTGGATAAGTATATGTAAAAAAATGAAACTAGACCACCATCTTACACCATACACAAGAATAAACTCTAAGTGCATAAAAGGCTTAAATATAAGTCATGGAACCTACAAGAAAACATTAGCAGTATAATCTCAGACATTTTTCTTTTTTTCCATTATTTCATTTTATTTTTCATTTTTTTAAATAATTCTTTATTGTTGAAAGTATTACACTTTTCCCCCATTGGCCCCTTTCAACCCACTCCCTATCTCTTCCACCTCCAATCCCATCCCAGGCCTTCAGCACCCTATTTTCTGTGTCCATGGGCCATGCATATATTCATACAAGGTCGTTGGTTGATTACTTCCCACCCAACCAACATCCCCACCTTCCTTCTGAGATTCCACACTCTGTTCCATGCTTCCATGTCTCTGGATCCACTTCATTCATCAGTTTATTTTGTTAATTAGAGCCCAGACATCAGTGGGATTAGGTGATACTTGTCTTTCTCCAACTGACTTATTTCACTTAGCATAATGCTCTCCAGGTCCCTCCATGCTGTCTCAAAGGGTAAGAGATTCTTCCTTTTTACTGCTGCATAGTATTCCCAGAGCTTTTTTATCCACTCATCTTCTGATGGACACTTGGGCTGTTTCTAGATCTTATCTATTGTAAATTGTGCTGCTATGAACATAGGGGTGCATACACTTTTTTGTGATTGGTGTTTCAGAATTTTTAGGATATATTCTTAGAAATGGGATCACTGGGTCAAATGGCAGTTCCATATTTAATTTTTTGAGAAAACGCCATACTGTTTTCTACAGTGATTGCACCAGTCTGCATTCTTACCAGCAATGTACAAGGGTTCTCTTTTCTCCACATTCTCACCAGCACTTTTCATTTATTTTTGGTAGTTATTCTCATAGGTATGAGGTGACACCTCATTGTCATTTTAATTTACATCTCTCTGATGATCAGTGACTTTGAGCATTTTTTATATGTCTGTTGGCCATTTGGAGAAGTGTCTATTTAGGTTATTTGCCCATTTTTAATAGGATTGTTTGTCTTCCTTTTGTTAAGTTGTATGAGTTTTTATGTATTTTAGGTATTAACCCTTTATCAGATGTATCATTGCCATATATCTTCTCCCATACAGTGGATTCTATTTTCATTTTGTTGATGGTTTCTTTTGCTGTGCAAAAGCTTTTTATTTTGCTGTAGACCCATTTGCTTATTTTCTTTTTAGTTTCTTTTGCCTTAGAAGGTGTATCTATAAACATATTGCTAAGAGAAATGTCTGAGATTTTGCTGCCTATGTTTTTTTTCTAAAGTTTTTAGGGTTTCATGACTTACATTTAAGTCTTTTATCCATTTTGAGTTTATTCTTGTGTATAGTGTAAGTTGGTGGTTTAGTTTCATTTTTTTACATGTATCTGTCTAAATTTCCCAACAACATTAATTAAAGAGACACTCTTGACTCCATTGTATGCTTTTGCCTCTTTTGTCAAATATTAATTGAGTGTAATGGCTTGGGTCGATTTGGGTTCTCTGTTCTGTTCCATTGCTCTGTATGTCTGTCCTTGTGCCAATACCAGGCTGTTTTCTTAACGGTGGCTTTGTAGTATAACTTGAAATCTGGTATTGTGATTCTTACAACTTTGTTTTTCTTTCTCAAGATTGCTGCAGCTATTCAGGGTCTTTTTTGATTTTATATAAATGTTAGAGTATTTGTTCTAGGTCTGTGAAATATGTCATTGGTATTTTAATAGGGATTGTATTGAATCTGTAGATTATGTTGGATAGTATGGACATTTTACTGATGTTTATTCTCCCAATCTATGAACACAGTATATTCTTCCACTTGTCTATATCTTCTATCTCTTTTTTTCAATGTCCTGTAATTTTCTGAATACAGGTCTTTGCCTTTTGGGTTAAATTTATTACTAAGTATCTTCATTTTTTTGTTGCAATTGTAAATGGGATTGTTTATTTAGTTTCTCCTTCTGAGAATTTATTATTGGTGTATTGGTGTATTATTGTCCTAACTCAGTGGTCAGCAAACTGCGGCTTGTAAGCCACATGTGTTCTTTAGGCCCTTGAATGTGGTCTTCCACAAAATACTAGGTACAGTGTGATTGAAACTTCGTGGCCCATGCACAGAAGTCGCTTTTCGGCTCTCAAAAGAAATTTCAATTGTTGGACTGTTGATATTTGGCTCTGTTGACTAATGAGTTCGCCAACCACTGCCCTAACTGGTTTGGTTCAGTGGATAGAGTGTCAGCCTGTGGGCTGAAAGGTAGCAGGTTCAGTTCCGGTCATGGGCATGTACCTTGGTTGCAGGCACATCTCCAGTAGGAGGTGACCAGGAAGCAGCTGATCAATGTTTCTAACTATCCCTCTCTTCCTCTCTGTAAAAAAAATCAATAAAATATATCTATTTCATTTTTAAAAAGCTATTGATTTTGGGTGTTGATTTTCTATCTTGCTACATTGCCAAATTTATTTATTAAATCTGGTAGTTTTTTGGTGGAATCTTTAGGGTTTTCTAGGTACAGTATTATGTCACCTACAAATAATGAGAGTTTTACTTACTTTTTTCCAACTTGGATGCCTTTTGTTTCTTCTTGTCTGATCACTGTGGCTAGGACTTCAGTACTATGTTGAGTAAGAGGGGTGAAAGTGGAAATCCCTTTCTTGTTCTTGTTCATAGGAAAAATGGTTTTAGTTTTTGCCCATTGAGTATGATGTTTGCTGTAGGTTTGTCATATATGACCTTTGTCATGTTGAGATATGCTCCCTCTATTCCACTTTGCTGAGAGTTCTTATAAAAAATGGGTGTTGGTGGGAATGTTGACTGGTGCAACCATTATGGAAAACAGTATAGTGTTTTTTCGAAAAATTGAATATGAATCTTCCATTTGACCCAGTGATCCCACTTCTGGGAATATATCCTAAGAAACCTAAAGCATCAATCAGAAAGAATGTATGTACCCCTATGTTCACAGCAGCACAATTTACAATAGCTAAGATCTGGAAACAGCCCAAGTGCTCATCACAGATGAGTGGATAAAAAGCTGTGGCACATTTATACTATGGAATACTATACAGCAGTAAAAAAGAAGAATCTGTTACTCTTTGAACAACGTGGAAGGATCTGGAGAATCTCATGCTAAGTAAAATAAATCAGTTAGAGAAAGACAAGTATCACCAGATCACAATAATATGTGGAATCTAAGTAACAAAATAAACTTATGAACGAAATGGATTCAGAGATATGGAAGCATATAACAAAGTGTAGAATCTCAGAGGGAAGGCAGGGGAGTTGGGTGGATGGGAGATAATCAACCAAATTCCTTGTATGCATGTATGCATAATCCATTGGCACAGTCAATGAGGTGTTGAAGACCTAGGGATGGGTGAGGGGATGAGAGGGGAAAACATGGGGACATATGTAATACATTCAATAATAAAAAACTATTAAAATAAAATAAAAACATTAAAAAAGAGAAAAGAAACCAGCATCCTAGAAGTGAAAAAAAAATTAGTGTTGGATTTTTGTCAAATGCTTTTTCTGCATCTATTGATATGATCATGAGATTTTTATTTTATTTATGTGATATATCATGTTTATTGATTTGCAAATGTTGTACCAGCCTTTCATCCCTTAAATTAATCCCACTCGGTCCTATTGTATTATCTTCTTAACATATTGTTGGGTTCAATTTGCTCATATTTTGTTGAGGACTTTAACATCATGTTCATTAGGGATATTGGGCTGTAATTCTCTTTCTTTGAGTGTCTATCTGGTTTTCAAGTTAGGATAATGCTGGCCTCATAAAAAACAGTTTGAACATGTTTCTTCATCTTGGATTTTTTGGAATAGTTTGAGGAGTATAGGTGTTAATTCTTCTTTGAATGTTTGGTAAAACTTCCCTGTGAAGCAGTCTGGACCTGGAGTTTTTTGATTACAGTATTTTCACTAGGGCAAGAGAAACAAAGAAAAAACAAAATAAAACAAATGCTATTACCCAAAGTAAAAAACTTCCTCACAGCAAAAATAAACCACTAACAAAATAAAAAGGAACTTACTATATGGTAAAACATATTTGTCAATGATACATCTTATTTGTCAATGATACATCAAATATACAAAGAACTCATACACCTCAACACCAGGAAGACAAACTGAAGCATAGTAACCTCCATCTTGGGTAAAAACTGCTGTTTAAATTTAATCCTGCTATTTTGGCTTCTGCAAATGTTTGCTTCCTTAAATAATAGGGAAACCTAAGACTACTCCCCATTCCAGAGAGGCCATAAGCTATGCCCCAGAGTTGTCAGTGCTGGCACCAGGTCAGGCCTTGAGATATGATCTCACAGCCTATTCCAGCACATAGAACTTTTTCTCAGAAGGTCTGAAAGTCTGATTCCAAATTTGGAAGACAAAGAGCTGAAAAACATATAAATAAGGGAGACTTCCACCATATTAGACCCCAGAATTTGAGAAGCGAGATTTCCTCTGGGCCCACTAGCATTAGCAAAATAGGACTCCAAATAAATTTGGCTTATTGATTAAGGTGTCTTCTGATTTACAATATAACAAAACAATGCAATTAAAAAATGGGCAAAGGGCCTGAATAGACATTTATTCAAAGAGTACATACAGAGAGATAATAGACACATGAAAAAAATGCTCTCCATCACTAATCATCAGAGAGATGCAAATTAAAATGACAATGAGGTATCACTCATACCTGCAGAATAGCTCCATCAACAAATCAACAAATTACAGATGCTGGGAACGATGTGGGGAAAATGGAACTTCAGTGTACTGTTGGTGGGAATTCAGACTGGTACAGCCACTGTGGAAATCAGTATGAAGGTTCCTCAAAAAATTAAAAATAGAACTGCCCATTTGACCCAGTGATTCCTCTTCTGGGAACATATCTAAGAATCCCAAAACACTGATCAGAAAGAAATTATGCATTCCAATGTTTATAGCAGTGTTATAGCTACGATCTGCAAATAGCCCAAGTGCCCATTAGTAGATGAGTGGATAAAAGAAGCCATGGCACATTTATACAATAGAGTACTGTGCAGCTGTATAAAAGATGTATTTCTTATCTTTTGAGACAGCATAGATGGACCTGGAGATTATTATGGTAAGCAAATTAATCAAGTTAGAAAAAACAAATATAGGAGAGAAACCAAGATGGTGGCATAGGTGAACACCTAAACTGCTGCCTTGCACAATGATTTCAAAATTACAACGAAAAGACAGAACGGACACCATCCAGAACCACAGGAAAGTTGGCAGTGAATATACTAAGAGTATACAACTGTACATTTAAAAACTAGTGAAGATGGTAAAGTTTATGTTAACAAAAATGCACATGGAAACATCTCTGCAATAAAACAATGATGGCAGCTGACTCTTGCTGCTCCAGGAAGGTGCCATGTCACTGAATGCATTTTATCTATGAGAAAATTGATTCTTGTAACAATCCCTATAAAGTAGGTACTATTCTTATTCCCATTTTTTAGAGGAGGACCGTGAAGCAGACAGAGGCTTAGTCACTTCCCAAAGATCAGACGGCAGTGGCGCAAGAGTCTGTGTGCTTAACCTCTCCATTTTCCACACTTTCTGCAGCTTACTGGAAATTCTTTAAGTTAATCAGGTAAAAATAATGTGCATTGCACGATATTTTCCAGAATGATTACATTGAGTTATTAGTTTCTTTTTGGTTCTTATTAAGTACTACAGGTCTGATGCATGAAATTCGTGCAAGAGTAGGCCTTCCTTCCCCCAGCTGCCTGCATTAGCTTCCCTCTGGCACCAAATACCTGGGCTTTCCTAGCAGCTCAGGCTTTGTCCAGAAGGTTGTCTGGAAGGATGTCTGGTTTAATTAGCATATTATGCTTTTATTATTACAGATAGACAAGAGCTGCTCTTTAAGTAATTATGTAAAGTTTGTATCTCTTTGAATGGGTTAGACATATGACCCCCTGCTTAGACTTTTTTTTACAGGATTAGGGTAAGGTGTACCAGTAAAATTATACTTGTTACATAGAGTAAGGAAAATCTCAGACTTTGCTTTGTGGAAGTGCATCTCACTTTCTGGATCTTCTTTTAAGGTACCTAGAGAAAGAGTAGACTTCTCTAATGAATAAATATTATTCTAACATTTTAAAACTTGAACAAAATTCTAGCATTAGGTAGAATTCTAGCATCAAGTTCCAATATATTGACATATATTCAGGATTCCTGCCAACCTGTTTCCTAGAAAATATGACAGACCACGTGGTCTTGTAAAGTCACTCCCAGAGTAAGTCAATACAGTTTTCAACTTCAAGCTGAGTTGGTTTTAGTAAATAAACATTTACTGAATAAAAACAGAACATTTTAAATATCTTTATTAATTCATAAATCAACATTATTGTTTCTTTTGGGTTCAGTTTACTTTCTAGTTTAACCTTGTGTACTCAATATTTTGTTAGTTCTTTACAAATGAAAGAAAAGCAGTGTTTTTACAAAACTGCTATTTGTGGTGAGATCTTCAGTTCCAAACAACAAAGCACGAACTTCTCTGGACCAGTTGAGGGCACTCCTGACCTCTCCCAAGGTGATGGGGGGTGGGGGTGGGGAAACCACTTCCATTTAAATTTGTATAGTTGGGGAGAAACCAAGATGGCAGCATAGGTGAACACCTAAACTGCTGCCTCTCACAATAATTTCAAAACTACAACTAAAAGACAGAACAGACATCATCCAGAACCACAGGAAAGCTGGCTGAGTGGAAATTCTACAACTGGAAGGAAAGAGAGGGCCTCATGGAGACTCAGAGGAGCTACAAAAAGCTGAGGTATGGAGATGCACACTTGGAGAGAGCAGGGTGGGGAAGTGCCTGGCTGGCTTCTGCTGGAGAGAAGGAGACGGAAACTCCCTACTGCACTGAACCACTTATCCTACTGCATGGAACCCCAGTTCTCAGTGAGATTTGTACAGGGGGAGTCTGGACTGTGAAAAGGGAGAAGTGCACGGAAATTTAGGGAAGCTGCAAAAGGGCAAAGGCGTGCACACCAATGCTCACAGAGAGGACGGACTGCTGATTGTGCCGTTGGCTTTCTCTAGTGGGCAGGAGACAGAGCCTCCCAACTGCACCACTTCTGACTGCACTGAACACTAGTTTCGGGAGAGACCTGGGGACCCAGACTCATATGGGTAGCGGAGTGCAAGGGGACTGGAAAGGCAGAGGTCTAGAGGCATGTGTGCGTGCTCACAGAGAGGGCTTTAGTGATTACAGAGAGACATGTGAGACCCAGGGGCCATGTAGGGTGAGGCTGACTGGAAGCCAAGGTTGTCTGCTCAGCCTGAAACTCCACCCCATCCAAGCTCAACAGAGAGGCTTTTGTAGTTTTGCAAATCTTGTATCATAAAGCTGACTCCATCACAAAAGTTCTCCCAGCACAGTGAAAATGCAGAGACAAAGGAACAGATCGCAAACAAAAGAAATGAAGGAAAACAAACAATTGGATATAGAGTTCAAAACGATGGTTATAAGGTTTTTCAAGAATTTCCTAGAAAAGATGGATAAATTTAGTGAGACCCAAGAGGAGATAAAAAGGGTTCAACTAGAAATTAAACATACACTGACTGAAATAAGAAAATATTATACAGAAACCTAACAGCAGACTAGAGGAACATAAGAATCAAGTCAAAGATTTGAAATATAAAGAAGCAGAAAACACTCCACTGGAAAAGCAAAAGGAAAAAAGAATCCAAAAATATGAAGATAATGTAAGGAGCGTCTGGGACAACTTCAACTGTATCAACATTAGAATTATGGAGTGCCAGAAGAAAAGAGAAAGCAAGATACTGAAAACCTATTTGCAGAAATAATGACTGAAAACTTCCCACATCTGGTGAAAGAAATAGACTTACAAGTCCAAGAAACACACAGAACCCCGAATATAAGGAATCCAAAGAGGACTATATGCCAAGACACATCATAATTAAAATACCAAGAGCAAAAGACAAAGAGAGAATATTAAAAGCAGCAAGAAATAAACAGTTAATTACCTACAAGTGAGCACCCATACAATTGTCAGCTGATTTCTCAACAGAAACTCTGCAGGCCAGATGGGAGTGGCAAGAAATATTCAAAGTGAGGAATAGCAAGAACCTACAATCAAGATTACTCTGCCCAGCTATCATTCAGAATTGAAGGGCAGATAAAGAGCTTCACAGATAAGAAAAAGCTAAAGGAGTTCATCAAACCAGTATTATATGAAATGCTGAAAGGTACTCTTTAAGAAGAGGAAGAAGAAGAAAAAGGTAAAGATAAAAATTATGAACAAATACATATCTTCAATAAATGAATCTAAAAATTAAGTGAATGAAAAATCTGATGAACTGAATAAACGGGTGAATATAATAGAATTAGGAACATAGAAAGGGAGTGGACTGACACTTCTCAGGGAGACAGGGGTCTGAGGGGGGGGTGCGAGAAGAGACTGGACAAAAATCATACACCTATGGATGAGAACAGGTGCGGGGAAGGTAAGGGCAGAGGGTTGGGGGGGAATCAGGTAGAGGGGAGCTATGTGGGGGAGGGGGAAGAACAATTGTAGTAATCTGAACAATAAAAATTTGTTTAAAAAAATAAAAAGTAAAAAAAATAAATTAGTCAAGTTGGATACAATAGCTAGTTTGCTTAATTTTGACTTCTATTTGGTTGTTGCATTTTAGATCATAACACCACCTTCAGTGAATGGCATGCACTCGTTTTCAACTAACTCTGGCTATACATGGGAATCACCTGGGTTAGTTCTAGAAAAATTTGAATTCTTAGATTCCATCCCCAGAAATTGTTATTCAGTTGGTCTGGGATGCTGCCGGGGCATCAGTATTTTTAAGCACTTCGAGTGTTTATGTGTAGGCAGGGGTAAGAACTGCAGCCAGGGTGTTAGTTAATTAGAAATGTATTTTTAGCCCTAGCTGGTTTGCCTCAGTGGATAGAGCATCAGCCTGCGATGGAAGGGTCCTGGGCTTAATTCTGGTTAAGGATATGTACCTTAGTTGCAGGCTCCTCCCTTGGCCCTGGATAGGGTGCATGCAGGAAGTAACCAATTGATGTGTTTCTCTCACATCTGATATTTCTGTCTATCCCTCTTCTACTCTCACTAAAAATCAAGAGAAAAATATCCTCGGGTAAGGATAATAATAATAATAACAATAATAATAATAATAAAAAGAAAGAAATGAATTTGCAAGGGGATAAACATTGGAAATTATTTTTCTCATTTAGTGTAAGGTTCATCTAAGTGTTTAAAGTGATATAAATAAGTACTGATTTTTTTTTTTAAATTTCAGTGAGGAAGAGAATGGGAGAGAGAGACAGAAACATTAATGATGAGAGAGAATCATTGATTGGCTGCCTCCAGCATGCTCCCCACTAGTGATTGAGCCCACTACCTGGGCATGTACTCTTGACCAGAATCCTGGGACCCTTTAGTTCACAGGCTGATGCTCTATCCACTGAACCAAACCAGCTATGGCTAAATAGGTATTTTTGTCTTCTATGAATAATGGTCCTCCCAAAGGGTTGTAAAACCATTAAAAGTTGTTCAAATTTATTCTAATTTTGCTTTTGCACATTTACTTCCATCCTGCTCTGGCCATTTTCCCTTATCAGGTACCATGCAGTTCCTTAGCATCTCCCCTGGTCTGCTGTTTAAATCAGCAGAGCTAATCTCCTTTTTGGTTTGTTCTCTCATTCCAGAGATTTCCATGATGCTCCCTGCCTGCCCTGGCTTCATTGCCCATTGGCTCTGCTGTCTGGCTCCCTTCCTGGCCCTGGCCCTTGAAGGACTCCTAGGCCTATGTTGACCAAGGCAGATGTTTCCACTCCTGGCCTCATTCCCCAGTATGAACTCTAGCTATCAGCAACAGAGTTCTCACATCTAGGTCACTGTAGTTCCTCACTAAGCTAGAATACAGACTCTGTATTTTGTATCATCTAGGAAGTTCACTATGCCAATTGTAAACACAGGCAGCAGCAGAGTGTAGGTGAACTGGTCTACATCAGGCAGGGGCCTGAGAGGCAAGCTTTGCTGGCAGCTTCTGAGGCTATTTGTTCAGATATTCCTGTGTAGATCAGCACCAATCATGGGGAAAGCTATACTCTGGTGTGATTCTGGGACTAAGTAGACATGATTGAACAACTAGCTCAGTTGATGTTTAGGGGAAAATGCACATGGTGGCTGAAGGGATTTACAACTGGGAAAAGCAGAAATAGGAGTGACAAGTAGGATCCATGTCTTCCATGCCCTACCCTGCTCTGTACTGTATATATGATCTTTGGAAAGTCCTGTCCTCTTTGGGCTTCATTGTAGGGCTAACCTTTGTAATCACTTAGGGATCTTATTAAAATATAGCTTCTGATTCAGTGAGCAAGACCTGAGAGTTTGTATTTCCATCATTGTGCTAGGTCTTGCCTCTGCTACTTGTTTATGGAGTAGTGAGGTTTTTGACTACTCCTGGGATCTTTGTCTTTAAAATTTCAGGATCATAACAGGAATATCTGAACACACAGCCTCAGAGGCTGTCCGCAAAGCTTGCCTCTCAGGCCCCTGGATGACTTGGGCCACTTCACCTTCTCTCTGCTGCTGCCTATGTTTGCAATAATATACGATCTTTACTTTGCATCCTTTTGACCAGTGCTTTCCCCCCCCTCTCTAATCTCCACCGGCCACCTTTCCCTCAGGAACAGGAAATTCAGCAGTGGACTCTCTGAGGCTGCCTCTTCTCCATATGCACCCATTATAGGCCTCCTGGACTTCCCACATAGCTTTGCTATGGAAATCTTTCTCCCACAGCGCTCAGTATTCCATAGCACATGCTCCTCTTCTCTTCCTTTTTGGGTGACCTTGTTTTGCAGCACAGTTTCCTTTCTTTGGTGTGTTTCTACAAACACTCAGCTAGGTATTGTGGAGAGCCTGTATCCTACCCATCCCAACAGCAATCACGTGCAGCACTGAAGAGTATCCACTGGACTCAGTAGATAGACTTTTATGAGAAACAGTAAAGTAATACAGTTAAATAGCCAAGTCAACTACAAGCCATTCTTCATGTCTCAGAACTCCTTCCTTCTCCCATTAAAAAGTATAGTGATCTTTGAGAAGCAGCCCATTCTTTAAAAAAAGTAACTCAGAAGATAATTTTAAGAAGTTAAATCTTTGGACTTCAACAGCTTAATGATATTTTTACTATAACCCTTAACATAAAGATTTACTTCAATTGTAGTCTTGTGGAGCCCTAAACTGATGAAGTTTGGTTTCGGTTTTTGAGAGAAAGAATTCAAAATTATGAATACAAAATGTTTGCATGCCCTCTAGGTAAAGTCTGTGTAGGGCTCATCCCCTCGTTCTGAAACTTTGTGGTACCACAAGGTGGCAGTATACTATCATATGTGAAAGGTGCATCACTACCCTTGCAGTTTGGAGAACTGAATGTTTGCCCCTGCACTTTAAATTGCATTTTATGGTCTGCAACTGCTTTTGTCTCTTTGTGTGATTTTTCCCCCCTTTTGGTGAGACAATCTGAATTCCTTCTCCCAAACTCTGAAGGATCTGCAACACCAGCAACACATAGTAAGAAACTGTACTGGTGCCTTGGCTGGTTTGGCTCAGTGGATAGAGCATCCGCCTGAGGACTGAAAGGTCCTGGGTTTGATTCAGGTCAAAGGCACATGCCTGGGTTTCAGGCTCCATCCTCAGTAGGAGGCATGTGGGAGGCATCTGATCACTGATTCTCTCTCATCATTGGTGTTTCTATCTCTCCCTCTCCCTTCCTCTTTGAAACTTACAATAAAAATCTACTTTAAAAAAATAAAAAAAAGAAATTATACTGGAGACAGTTTGTTCTTTAAACTTGTACATTTTCCCCTCCTCTGTTTTATGTTGCATTCAAATTGCATTTACTATAAAGTAGAAAGTGTTTCACATAACTTCTGCCATAAGTAATTTTAAAGAGCCTTGGCTTTAATGGTTTTAACCATATTAGATTTTTTTTTTTGCATTGACCTAGCCACAAAATAACTACATTCCCTCTCAATCCCCTATATTCGATAAGATTAAAAAAACAAACTAGTACTTGTCCCATATAGTTAGTAAGGACACACCTTTATAGCACACCTGGCAAGGGACCCATTCATTTGTCTAATGGCCAAATTATCTTCTCATTTTTCACCCCCAATCAATTTTGTGTTTTTTTTATTCCTTTAATAGATACCTTTGAGTATTAGCAATTTTATAACTCAAGGTTTAGCTTTAAAGGCAAAAGAACTGACACTTGTCTTTTAATATCAGCCTCTAGTTATTATAGGTATGGATCTTTTTACTGAGAGCTGTCCCCAGAATGTCAATAGGGCTCTTTTGTTTTTTATTAAGCTTGTTATTTAGCATACTTACAACCATTTTATATGTTATCAAATATGGCATTTTTAAGGATATATTGAATTAATAAAGAGAGCTTCAAAGTGGAACATTTTCCACTGTCACATAGTTGAAAATGTGTCTATAATGGAAATACTGCTATATTAGAAAACCCACATGCTAACTAGTGACTTTTAGCTCTTCCTCCATCCAACATATATGGTAGGTTATAGAGATGCCCTCAAATCCTACTTTATAACTGAAAATGTAAAGTTTATGGCTGGTTTATATACAGTACATAAAACACATAGTGATCACCACACAGGTTAGATGCAGGCCACTTACTGGAACCTAAGTTACAAAATTATAATTTTTTAATGAATAAAACTGTTTGGAGGTGAATATTTTATAGTGTCTCTGACTTAAAAAAATAAAATCTGCATGACAGCTAAAGTGGGTGTTCTTACTAGTGTTGCATTATCTAATTTCAACAATTCAATTATCACCAAGAATAACTCTGGAAAGAATTTGCAAAGTGTTTTTTTACAAAGAAACTTCCTAAAAAGCCTCCAAGATAAGCTAGGGAAGTAGTTTCTATCCTATTAATTAAAACATATTTTTAAAAACCACTAAATATTCCTATTAGGAAAAGTAAAGAGAACAAACATCTGAGCAGGCTGCAGAGAATAAGTTCCCCATCTCAGTTTGATGTCCCCATCATTAACAGGGTAGCTGCCCATTTCTTATCTTGATTGACAGGTTAATAAGGGACCTGGGGCTATCCTTTCAGTATGAACATACAACCTTACCAATTACTTTTAAATTATTGCTTATCTGTCAGAAAATAACAAGCATGAGAAATAAAAATATATGAAAAAGAGAAATGTCTGCTGAAGATTTTACTCCTGGTGTGATTTTAAAGGTTCAATTTAGAAAATCTATCAGTATTTAGTCAATAAAATTTAGGCGCTGAGGGTATTTTTTAAAAAAGGAAAAACTTGTATAATAAATAGTTCATTGGTTCAATTAGGAGCAAAAAAGAAGGGAGTTTTGTAATGCAATTGTCCAGCAAAGGAAAATGCTTTAAATTGGGGGATTATGTGTGCAGACCACCTGTAGGGCATTCAGAGCCCTTTTCTATGATGCTTCAGTCCATTCCTAGCTGCCTGCAGCCTGGCTAACAATGCCTGGAAAAGCTGTTTAAAAGGCTGAGCATACTTATGCTTCTGGTCTTCACTGTTACAAGTCTTCTCCTTAGCTCTCTCCATTTTAAAGTAAAAGTCCCACATCCCTTTAATGGCAGAACTTTAAGGCTCCATGGTGGCCAACTGGTATGCCAAGAGGAGCCTGGCAACAGCTAAAGAAACGTCAGTTTTACAGCACATTTGGAGAGAAAAGATCAAAGTTTTTCAAACTCAAAAGACCATGTTCCCTACAGATTAACACTATTCATTTAACTCCTCATAAAGAAAAGATGTGCTGGGTTACTGGGCAGACAGGTAAAAAGTTCAACAATTGCCAAAGCATTCTTCTGCTAACTCAACAGCCTTCTGCTCAAATAAATTAGTTTAGTGTTGACAGAAGAACAATAGCCTTTTCTCCAAGAAAAGCAGCACATTTGATATACACAAGCCTGGAAGGTCATTAAGATGTTAACCCATTAGTATAATCCATTAAGGATGCCTGTTCCACCAGAGTGTCAAGTGACTTATTCTGAGGGTTTAAAACATTCACTTTTACACTTCAACACCATGTTCAGTCCAGGTGCTTTCAAAATTATGGACATTAGAGAGAAAAAACTGTGGAGTTTTAAATCGTTTAGTAATATTATACAAGATAAATAACAAGACCTGAGTGGAATTACTTCCTTGCAATAGTCCATATACACATGCTAAGGTGAACACTATCCATGGATCAAAAAAGAGCTACCATTAAAAACACTGTCTCTTTGGAAGGTGAAAAACTCAGTTTTGATTTCAATTCAAAAGTGATTTTTACGTTACTAACAACTTAAGAACTGGAATTAGCAGGTCATTTTCTCCATACCTAAGATCAGTGTACAGAGAAACCAGAAAGAGTACATTTTTCCAACATGTTTTTAGCAAACACTTTAAAGGAACCTAAATTATGAAACTGTAATTTAAAGGTAACAGTTTAGAAGAGGTAGGGGGAGAGGGCAATGTTTAAATCATTTATCAAAAGTCATTTTATTGACAAAATAGAATACTTATATTTTTTACAGGAATGACCTCTAAACTTTTTACAAAAAATGTACAGATTGTATATCTCTGGATATATACATATTTTACATTTTTTTACAACTTAAGAAATAATTATATAAATACATCCTCTAATGTAAGAAACTCATATTTACTTGGGGTGTATAATTAAGACATTTCATGTTTATTTACTTAAGGCATTTGCCTGGTCATTAAGAATACCCAAACCATGCAATCCAGTTAGATTGTGATCATCCCTCCTTTAGGATGCATAAGGAGTAAGAGTTTACATGGAGAAAAACAGGTCCCTCGGGTAAAATCTGTAGATCTGGCTTCAAGTTCCAAGAATTGCAATCAAGGAGGGCTCCAAGCCTTGGGTTCTGGGAATGCTGCAGAGTCCACTTTTCTCTGCCAATAGAGATGAATGTCTCCTCCCTCCCTGGAGGAGCTCCTCGCATATCAATGGAGGAAAGGAGGCTGGATCTGGGAGTCCTCAATGCCAGGTACTTTGTTCTAAGCCAGTCATTTAAGTCTCAGCTAATGGATACCATTAAGAGTTCATGATCATGCTAATAGCAGTCAAAATAACGGGGAAGGGATGGGAACATCAGCCCGTGGATTGTCCCTTCCCAGTACTTGGCCTTCTCGCCCTCCTCGCCCTCCTCTCCTTTGCTCTGTTCAGACTTGGGACAATGGCATCTGCTTTGGGTAAGACAGTGAGCTGGCGGTGCCAGATCGCCACGTCAGGCCTGTGCTGACGTCACTGTAGAGCGAGCCCGCTCCCCCGCCCGGCCCCCCGCCCCCGCCTGGCCCGCTAGTGTCTCTCACACCAGCACCCCCGCCCACCGTAGCACCCTTGCTGGCCCAGCAGCAGCGGGTGCATAGGGCCCGCCACGACTCAAGCGTCTTGCCTGACCAGACCCACACACCTGAGGTAATGCCCACGACCAGGCACATGAAATACTTGAGCATGAACACTGCATAATCAGGCCTGCGTGCCTGGTCCGGCTGCAGATCCCGCAGGCACGGACAGTTGTGCGTGGCCTCCCAGCGCGGGCGGTTGTGCTGCTCGTAAAAGAGGCAGGCGACCACTATAGCAGCGGGCACTGTGTAGAGCACAGTGAAGAGGCCCAGGCGAATCATGAGCTTCTCCAGCTTGTGGGTCTTGGTGGGGCCGCCCTGCTGTTTTATGACCGAGCGGATGCGGAAGAGTGACACGAAGCCAGCCAGCAGGAACATGGTGCCAATGAAAAGGTAGATGACGAGTGGCGCCAGCACGAAGCCGCGCAGGTTGTCGAGGCTCTGGTTGCCCACGTAGCAGATGCCCGCCACCGGGTCGCCGTCCACCGAACTGAGCGCCAGCACGGCGATAGACTTCACACTGGGCACGAGCCACGCGGCCAAGTGGAAGTACTGCGAGTAGCCGGCGATGGCCTCGTTGCCCCATTTCATGCCCGCTGCCAGAAACCACGTGAGCGACAGAATCACCCACCAGATAGAGCTGGCCATGCCGAAGAAGTAGACCAGCAGGAAGACCACGGTGCACAGGGCCGGGCCTGTGGTCTCGTAGCGCACATGCTGCTCCACCGTGCCCAGCTCCTCGTACTCACCGCGCCCGCCTGGGCTGCCCGCGCCAGTCCCAGCCGCGCCCGCGCCCGCGCCCGCGCCCGCAGCAGCGGCGCCACCCGCACTGCTCGCACCGCCTGCGCCTGGCGCGCCCCCGCTGCACGCCACTTTTTCATGCCCCGCCACCAGGCGTACCAGGTAGCCAACGGACACGAAGAGGTAGCAGGCTGAGAGGAAGATGATGGGCCGCTCCGGGTACTTGAAGCGTTCCATGTCGATGAGGAAGGTGGACACGGTAGCGAAGGTGGACACAAAGCAGAGCACAGACCACAGGCCGATCCAGAAGACGGTGAAAGCTCGTTCGTCCTGGCTGAAGAAGGGGTTGTGGCAGGGCAGCGCGCAGTTGGCAATTTGGCCGGTCTTGACGCGGTTGTACAGCGGGTGCCTCTCGCTGGCCACACTCACCATTGGAGCTCGGCACTGGCAGCCCGGCTCGCAGGGCGCCGCGCCGCCGCCAGGGGGCCGCGCCTTCCCGCCGACGCGAGTGGGGGGAGACGCCGCGTCCCCCATGCCCCCACCCTTTCCTCGGGACGCGGGCCTGGCCCCTGACGGGCGGCCGTGGCCGCTGCCGGAGGGCGGCTGTTCCCCGGGAGGCGGCAGCGGCGGCAGGCGGCGCGGCGGGCTGGGTGCAGCTGTGGTGAGGTCGGTGTGGTTGTAGTCCATGCACAGCGTGTCCGGGTTTCCCTGTTCGGGCAGCCTGTCGCAGCGCATGCGGTCCGGCCAGGCAAAGCCATACTGGCGCATGAGGGGTGCGCATCCGGCCTTGGCGCGCTCGCACACAGAGCGGCAGGGAGGCAGGGGCTTCTTGTAGTCCTCCAGGCAGATGGGCGTGTACATGCTGCACAGGAAGAACTTGAGGTCGGGCGAGCACTGGATTTCTACCAGCGGCCAGAACTGGTGCACTTCCAGACCCGCCTCGTCCTGCGTGTCATGGTTGAACTGGTTGGGCATGTAGGTGTAGTTATAGCCGATACCCTTGCACAGCGGCACAGTGATCTCTTGGCAAGCCAGCTCCTTGTACGAGGCGGCCGCAGCGCCGCTGGAGCGCTGCAACAGCGTTAAGGCGGCCAGCACAGGGGTCACTTCCAACAGGTAACTCCACTCCATGCTTCGTCGCTCTCCTGGCAGTGAACAGAGGGGTCCGAAGGACCCAGAAAGAGAGAGAGCCAGGGAAGAGAGTGAGTGCTCTACTCGTCTTTCTCCCGCTTCTCTCGAGAGGTTGTTTATCTGCCTAGTCCCTAATCCCTTTTCAGGACACGTCCACACAACGCAGCCCGCCGCTCCGGGGAGCTGAGGGTGGCAGGAGTGTGTTACTGTCCCCGAGGGTCTGTCCTGGTCGAGCTCAGCCCTTTTGGAGCAGAGTGGCTGGCCCCCGGCTCATCGTCCTTCACTCTCTCGCGTTCTCTCCGCGTCTCGCCTGCGCCGGTGACTTGGTCGAGCGCAGACGCCGGCGGCGCAGCAAGTTTCCTTTCTGGCCGCCGTGCGCAGTCAAGATGGCTGGGCCAGGCCGCTTCCGCGCGGGGTCAGCCCCTACGGCCTCTTACGCCCCCCGGGGTTCATGCTCGTCCTTAAAGCCGCTCTCCTGCCTCCGGAGTAGGGAACCTGCCTTCACCAAGGCCTCTCCACGGCGTCGGTCCGGTCAAAGTCCGCTTCGAGCTCCAGCCACCAAGCGACGAAGTGCAGGCTGCCCCCTTCTCGATAGTCGTGCAGATCCAAATCCAGACAGGAGGGCGGAGCAGACACCTGAGCGGCGCGATTGGCGCCCACAGCTACCTCTTCTGGGGCCGGAGCTGCGCCCTTCACCGAACTTCCCCGTGGCGGCCCCGCTAGTCTCCGCGTCGACTCATGCATATTTATACCGCGCGGACTCGGTTTCCGCCCTGGCCTGGCACGCCAATCTCAGGAAACGGGGCGGAGTCTTCTCGCTCCTTAAGGCGGTCCAAGCGGCAGCACAGGCATGCGCGGTATCTGCGGCTGGAGAGTTTCGGTAACCTTGGGATCGACCGCAGAGACGGAGTTTTTGCCAGACTGCTGCTGCCCCTTGGCCCCCTGCTCCGCTCCGCCACTCAATGCGCGTCTGAGGACTCGGTTCCATTTCTTTTTTTTTCTCGGTTCCATTTATAAATCTGTTCTTGGGGACTGGGGACGAAGTTTTAACTCAGTGCACGCTCGTCTAGGCCCATTTTAAACAAGTTAAGTCCCCGTTTAAGAGTCTCCCCGAATGTGGGTGGCCTATGGGCCATGGGGGCCCGCGCCCCTCCGTGAGCTGGGGCCGGGCGCGGTGGCAAACCCGAGAAAGGGTACCCTACTTGGATTTCTCAAAATAATGGTCTTTGAGGCTTGGAAATGTGAGAGAAATGGGAAAGATGGCAGTATATTTTGGATGGTGTGGTAGGACGGGGGACAGCCAGGTCGGTATCCCGGCGCCCACCTGCGGACACTCGAGGGGCGCGAGGTACAGGGGCGGCCCTGGGGTTCTACCTCTGCCTGCCGAGTGACCTGGGCCGGTCTCCGTGTCCTCATTGGGAGAGTGAGGTAATATCTCAAAAGGGATTTTGATAATGAGAGGAGATAAATATGTAAGGTACCCGGGACCCAGTTCTTCCTTATGGAAAAATAATTCCCTTCACCTTAGAAAAGAATGAAAAACTTATAAATAGGACAGACTGGAAACTGCGGTTGGATTCACTCTCCACCTTGCACTTTTGGAACATGTACATCTATGCAAAGTTCACGTGTATTTGCCAGAGCTGCCTTCTCTTCGTTGGAAGGTGATGTTGAGCCCTGGAGCTGACGTGAGGACGCGTCTTCGCGGTCTGCAGAGTGGAGAGGGTCCCTGGCTGCTTTTAGCAGCCACTGGGGACGCCGCCTACCAGTTGTGCCCGCGACCACCTTAAGTTGTGGTTGGTGATGATGGTGGTGTGGAGGTAGTGGTGGGCGGAGTGGGGGTGGGGGTGGGGGTGAGGGTGGCAGGCGTGGGGCTTGCGGCCTGGCAGGTTCATTTACGATAGTTAGGACTTCCCAGGAGGTTGTCTTTCTCCTAGAATGGAGTGTTTATTTTTTAAAATTGATGTGCTATTTCATTTAGCGCTTGTATGGAATTCATGCTGGGGCTGTAATTACTGTAATCTCTGGACCAGCATTTCAATTGGCCAGGAGAGTGGCAAAGTGCTTGTTCTCGTTTTCTCTCTTCTTCCCCCTTTACCTTCCTCCTCCCTCTCCCTTACCCTCTACCTTTCCCTCCCTCTTCCTTTCTCTTCCACCCCGTCTCCCATCCCTGTTCCTCTTCCTATCTTTCTCCCTCTCTTGTTGTTTGTCAAGATTTTTGCCATTTGTCATAGGTGTGAGTAGAGCTTGAGAACCAAAGTTGTTGAGTTTGGAAAAAGAAGAAAAATTAAAGGTCCATTTGAGGCCAGTTAACTTTTTCCGGGGTGGTGGTGGTGGTGGTAGTTGTTTAAAAACAACTCTAACGAAACAAAAATTACTAGCACCTTTGTATATTGTTTGAGATAATGGACTCTTATGTCTTCCTCCTTATGTTATTTCTAGTTTAATAACCTCATTTTGCATCACGTTTTAAACCGAAAGGCAGATCTACCCTCCCCGCGCCGCTCCCTCTACACTCCCCTGCCCCCTACTCGCCCCCCCCCCACACCAGTTTGGCAAGTTCTGTATACTCACCATACCCTCCCCCCACCTTAACTGAAATCTAGTTAGTTAGAACCTCTTTATACTGAAAAACACTTCTTTAGCACCTTAGTTTGGAAAACTGAATTTTATAAGATTTTGAAATTCAAAGGCTTCACAAATTAGCTGATTTAGCAGGAAATGTTCTATTAAAAATGTAAACACTTGACTTTTACTAGGTCTTTCTATCAATTCTTTTCCCTTTTTCTAATTGCTATTCTCTTTTAAGGAAGTTACCTATTTCTTTTGTTGGTACCTTATTAATAGAGGGCCATTCTCCAGAACATTCAACTGCATGGTAACAACTGATAATTCCTAGAGTTAGCGTTCTGAGCGCAGTTATGAAGGCAACGCTTACCCCACCCTCTTCCACCTCCCCTCCCCGCCCCACTCCGCAATGCTTGGCCCAGACCACAGATGGGAGAGGCTAATTTCCAAAAACAGCACAGATGGTGAAAAGTCTCTACTGCTTTTCTTCAGCAGGGAAATGTCAAATATCGAAGTTTAGAATTACACTATATAAATTTACTAGAATTAGGTGAAAACAAATGACATTTGAAAATTGAGGCTGAAAATAGTTGATTTTGGCTTTTAATTTTTTTCCTTTGAGTCAAGATGAAAGCTTTGATGATGTGGAATATGGAACTTTTTGATAAGTATATGAAGCTTGCAGGAGAAAATAAGCAAATAAAAGTTCAGAACTTTCAAAAATTGTATAAGCTATATAGGGGATCTGACTTGTGAGATTAAAACCATTTACATAAAAATCATTAAAATTTACTTCTAATTGAGAGAATATGAGAATAGCATTTAAAATATACTACTAAATTAACTGGCTACTTGAAATCTCTGAGTGCAGAGATTTAGGAAGTCAATTCTATATAATAAAAGCATAATATGCAAATTGACCAAATGGCTTCGAAATGACTATTTGGGACCATGCTATGACATCCGCTGGTACCAGGACAGCCAAGGCAGGTGCAATGCAATTGGTCTGGCCTGGCCATTGCCCCATGATCACCTTGCAGAGGGAGGTCCAGGCGACTGAGCAGTGGGTTGAGGCGGGTGGACGGCCCTCTCCCCTCCCCCCCCCATGAAGAAATCCTGTGCTGGCAGTCCAGGACCTACTATTGCATGAATTTTGTACATTGGGCCTCCAGTTAGTGTATAGTAGGCAACTATTGTGCAGCTAGGAGCAAACCAAAATTGTTTATCAACACTGTTGCTTAATAATGATTTTTTTTTTCTTTTGTACACCAGCAACTGTTCTTTAAGGGAAGGGAAATAGCTTTAGTAGTGACATAAATAAAGTAAGAAACTTTCTAGAGGGATTTCTGAACAGATATCTTGTTCCAGAATAGGCATGCAAGCTTAATAATATAAATAGTTGAAGGCACAAATCTAACTTACAAGAGGGAATCTTTTACAAAACATCATTATTTAATTTTATATTGTTCTAAGTTAGATATATTGCCTGTCTTGAATTTAAGAAACTTCAAAAAATTATGTTTCAGAGGATTTTAACTTAAAAATGCATCATAAAATTCTTGATACAGACTGGGTCTAACATGCCAATAAAATGATATGTCCTAGAGATGAAGCAGAGGACTCTGCTAACTAATGAAATTTCTCTGGTGTTTTATAAAACAATATTTTCTTTCAAGGAAACAATGAAATGCTATATTATTAAATAATATAAAACCCCACTGAGTAATATTGGGGTTTCTTGGTGTTTTAAAACCTGTCTTTCAAAGGATGTTGTCTCTTGAATTACCTACCACTTATGGCTGGAAGGTAAGGTAGTGATTAACTGGTCTTGCTTCAATCTCTATTAGAATCAGAATAGGTGAAATTATTTTTATATTCTTCTATATGAACATTAAACTGTTGTAAAGGTTGTCCTCTTATTTTCTCCATCATTAAAAAAAGGATTCTGTGTCTGCTGTAACAAGGCCAACTTATGAATGGATAAAGTAAATGAGGCAAATATGTGCCACTGGCCAGGAATCAGATTCTCATTTTACATGCAACTGCTATTTTGAAAAGTGGCAACCGTACTGTCATTATTTAATTTTATAATTATTCTAAAATAAGTTCTAAAAATCAATAATTGACTTTCCCCCTAAATCACTCTAGATACTGAAACTCTTATGACAAAAAATATACTTTGGGATCTTTCAGGCACAATAAAGACCTCCTAAGTAAAACTTGCTTTCCAAGAAGGACACAATTAGTTTAATGTATCAGTAAGTCTGGAAGCAGGAAGGTCCACCACTGGTTCATCCTGTCACTCAACAATGTCAGGCCTGATAGTGGGTTTCTAGTCTGTTGGCTTGCCCTCTAGTTACATGTGGCCTCCCTCTGCTAAATCATTACATTTCACTGGACAGCAGCTGAGCAGGAAGACTGGCAGGACCTTCCCTTGTGCAGCTCACTTATTAGAAAAGAAAACACTTCCTGGAAGGACTTTGACTAACTTCCCCTTAGGTCTCACTTGTTTGAACCTGTCACCCCATTATTAACTGCAAAGAAGGCTGTGAAAGCTAAAGTCTTGTGGGTGGCTGATGCTCTTTTGTCAAGGAGGCAGAGGAGGGGAGAATGGCTATTGAGTAGACAAACAGCACTCATCCACACATTACTATTTGAAATTAACTCTCAATATTATATAGCTAACATTCCTAGTTTTCCAAAGAATTTTCTTCAGGGCTATGAATCATTGAGATTCAAGGAGAACTTAGTACTTACCTTTTTTTTCTCCCATTTTGAAGTTCTCACCATACAGTTCTTTATATAATTGATAGAAATGTTAAACAGCTGACTACTTGCTTTATTTAATTGTGTATAAACTTCAGAGTGTAACTCCTTATTTCCTTTTTGTTAAGCCTCTCTCCTCCCTTTTGGAGACTTCATTAAAGACATGAACATAATTTTGGAAGCTTATTTTTTAGTCTTTTTAGTCTAATGCCATATATCTTTAAAAATATCATATGTAATAAAAGGCCAGCAACCATAAGCATAATGACCAGAATGACTGCTTGACCACTTGCCCTAAGGTGTACTGACCATCTCTCAGGGACCCTCTGATTGCAGCATGGTGAACAGGGAATCACAGCGAACTGAAGTGAGTGGCAGCAGGGCAGGATTGGTGAGTGGGCCAAATGGCCGACCCCTTGGTCCACCCCACTGGTCTGCAGGCCCCAGGGAACTGGAGCTATGCTGTGATCGGGGAACCACAGAGAATTGGGGGTGGGGGGTGGGGTGGCGGGGTGGCACTGGGAACTTGTGAGTGAGTAGAAGATGGCCCTGGTCACAGGCTAGGCTTAGGGACCCTACCCGTGCACGACCTCCTGTCCTGGGCCTCTAGTTTAAATATAATGTAGGAGAAATTATTGATTAATATCTCTGAAGGGCTTATGAATGTGAAAGAACCTGTATACCATAAAAATTTTGGTACAGGTAAAAGTTTACTCTGGTAACAATAAAATGTGATCTCAAACAATAATAAAATTTATATTAGTAATACAAATAATTATTAGAATATTAAGGATATAGAGGTGGTGGAGATGATAATGGCATTTCTATTTTGTTTCTCTTTGACCAGATTCAAATAAATAGGTGTAATTTTTTTCAAGAGATGACGGCACTTGATTATCATTCCGGTATAAGTTTTCTTTGCTTTTAGACAAAAATTATTTCAACAGGATTAATTTGATAGTTTATAATAAGTATAGTTTGTAATGTAATTAATAAAGATAAAGTAAAATCGATAGCATTAATGTATTGAGTTTATTGCAATAATACCTAAACATTAATATGAAGTCCTATTATGCTTTCTCAAACAATCCAGTAGGGTTCTCAAACAATCCAGTAAGTGAAATAAAACAGGATATAGAACTATATGGTATGAGCCCAAATATATATTTATATATGCATTAAAAAAGTTCCTCAAAATGTTGCTTAATAGTTGTTTTTAAATTTGGTTAAGTAGGAATAGTTTTTTTCTTCTTGTATAATGAACTAAATTTTATATTTAGAAAAATTTATCTAGAAAAAACTCTTAGCACTGATTATATATTATGTTTGCTGTTCTGAATTGTGTGTATTTTGTCTTTTCTTCTTACATGGATCAAAATGACCAAAGAGCATGTTAATTATCTCTTTCTCCCTACAGAGGGTCCATATGCTGCTAAAATATGTGGTTGCTGATTTACAGATTAACTTTTTGTCTATCTTATCTTGGTTTGGATTCTCTAACCCCAGTGTTCCAGAGCTGTCATGATTGAGAATTTGCGTTTTTGAATGGGATGAAAGGGTAGAAAGGAGAGTTCTAATTGGAGGGCCACAGAAATGGCATTACAAGTTGAACTCTAGATGGCACCTTGTTTGTCTATTCTTAATTTTGCCCCAGGCCAGGATTTTTAACCTTTCTCATCTCATGGCACACACATAAACTAATTACTAAAATACTGCAGCACAAAAATTTATTTTTTTGCTGAGCTGACAAAAAATGGTATAATTTTAATTTTGATTTATTCACACCTGATGGTTATTGCTGTTTTGCTGTTGTCATTTTAAAAAATTTTACAACATAAGTAAAAAGAAGTCAGTGTCCCTGAATAAATAGTTAGGGATTGCCTATTTTTAAAATTCTTGCAACACATTGGTTCAAATCACTGCCCGAAGCCTATAGCAGCCTGTTGTCCTCGACATTAGATCATTTCTACATTACTGTAGAGCACAGGTTCTCAACCTGTGGGTCGCGACCCCTTTGGGGGTTGAACGACCCTTTCAAAGGGGTCGCCTAAGACTATTGGAAAACACCTATTTCCCATGGTCTTAGGAACCAACATACTGCTCCTCGGTGTAGCAAAATGTAGCAATGTAGTTTACTGTTGTTCTATTAAGACTGTTACCCATGCTATACCATGATTCAAGACAAAATTTCATTTATTTGTAATTAGAAATAAATATGTCACAATATATAATTACATATTGTTTTTGTGATTAATCACTCTGCTTTAATTATGTTCAATTTGTAACAATGAAAATACATCCTGCATATCAGATATTTACATTACAGTTCATAACAGTAGCAAAATTACAGTTATGAAGTAGCAACGGAAATAATTTTATGGTTGGGGGTCACCACCACATGAGGAGCTGTCTTAAAGGGTCGTGGCATTAGGAAGGTTGAGAACCACTGCTATAGAGGGACATGCCAAACTACTTGAACCTTTCTTTTTACTGGTTATAGGTAAAGTAAAAGTTACTGAAGAAGATTGTGTGCAGTGGTGGAGGGAAGAAGAGCTTGGGATCAGGTACTCCTAGGGAAATTACAGCTCAGTTGTTTGCTACTTGTGTGGACAGGTAACCTACAGTCTCTCTTTGTACTTACAGTATTGAATGACAAAGTCAGAGTCCCTCATAGGTTGTAAGGGTTATATATCTACATATGCATTAAAAAAGTTCCTCAAAAGGTATTGAGAGCAATATTGGACTACAGAAATTGAGCTTCATAAGACAGATTTGCATAACTGCGCTTCTGCTGTACCCTATTATTTGTTGAAGCTATAAAAGCCAGCTTAGTTTCAAGGCCAGGGCATACATAGACTTTCCTCAAAATAGAAGAAATGTCAAACATTTAAAAACTTACAACCACTAAGTGCCAAGTCCTATGTTAAGGGTTAGGGATATAAAGATGAATATAACAGAGAAACAGAACTAGTGTGATTGATATATATGTTTATTATGAGTAATTGCTTCATGCAATTATGGAGGCTGAGAAGTTCCACTTCCTGAAGTCCTCTCAGAAAGGCCAGTGATGTAGTTGAATCAAGTCTTATGGCCTGAGAACCAGGGAGGTTGATAGTGTAACTCCCACTCTAAGGGTAGGAGAAGACTAATGTCTCAGCTCCAAACAGGCAGAGTAGGGGTGAATTCTCCCTTCCTCTGACTTTTGTTCTGTGCATGCCCTGAGTGTGTTGGATGAGGCCCTCTCACAGTGTGGAGGGCAATATGCTTTACTAAGTCCACTGTTTCAAATGTTAATCTCATCCAGAAACACCATCACAGATACACAGCAATAATGTTTAGCCAAATATCTGGGCATCCCATGATCTGGTCAAGTTAACCATTAGCCTAAAGGTCTGGGAAAGGCCTTCACAGAGATTTTGAAGAATGATCAGGAATTTGCCACTTGAGGAGAAACAGAATGTTCTAAGCATGTGACAGAGTATTTACAAATCAATAGTATGAAATTGCTTTTGCATTTGTTACCTTTGTTCATGGAATAGCAAGAACTTTTCTTGGGGGAAACCAAGATGGCGGCATAGGTAAACACCTAAAATTGCTGTCTTGCACAACAATTTAAAAACTATAGCTAAAAGACCAAAAGGACATCATCCAGAACCACAGGAAAGCTGGCTGAGTGGAAATTCTGCAACTAGGAGGAAAGAGAGGGACTCACAAAGACTCAGAAGGGCTGCAAAAAGCTGAGGTACGAAGACACGTGAGTGGAGAGGATGGGCTGCAGAGTGCCTGGCTGGCTTCCTCTAGCGGAAGGGACACAGAAACTCCTGACTGCACTAAACCCCAATTCTGACTGCACTGAACCCCAGTTCCGGGAGAGACTCATACAGGCAGGGGGGGGGGGGAGTCTGGACTGTCGGGAAAAGGGAAGAGTGTACGGAAACTTAGGGGAGTTGCAAAAGGCATGTGCGCATGATTGCATCCAGAGAGGACTGACTGCTGATTGTGCCACTGCCTTTCTCTAGTGGGAGGAAGACAGAACCTCTTGACCGCGCTGAACTCCAGTTCCGACTGCACTGAACCCCAGTTTCGGGTGAGAGCCTGGGGACCCAGATTCATACAGGTCCCCGGAGCACATGGAAACTCATGAAAGGAGCCACAAAAGGCAGAGGTCTGGAGGCTCGCGTGCATGCAAAAAGAGCTACAATTACCAAGGGACTCTGAGACCCATGGGCTGCATAGGGCAAGGCTGACAGGAAGCCAATGCTGTCTGCTCAGCCCTGAGACTCCTCCCCATCCAAGCTGAGCACAGAGGCTTTTGCAATTTTGCAAATATTGTATCATAAGGCTGACTTCAGCACTGAAGTTCTCCTGGCATAGACATAGCTGATCCTCACAGCCAATTGGCCTGGACGTCAATTCCTCCCAGTGATACCAACAGCAATCAAGACTTAACTACAACAAAGCTGTACACACAGTCCACAAAGGGGTGCACCAAGAGTGTTCACCTCAGGTAACTGCAGAGGTGGAGCTACTGGGCCATATAGGACAACTAGCACACAAAGCTACTCTATTAACTTAGGGAAGCAGCAAAAATGCGGAGACAAAGAAACAGATCACAAACCAAAGAAATGGAGGAAAACAAATGACTGGATATAGAGTTCAAAACCACGGTTAAACAATTTTTCAAGAATTTCCTAAAAAAGATGGATAAATTTATCAAGACCTTGAGGAGATGAAAAAGGATCAACTAGAAATTAAACATGTACTGACTGAAAGAAAAAATATTACACAGAGACCTAACAGCAGACTAAAGGAAAGCAAGAATCAAGTCAAAGATCTGAAATACAAAGAAGCAGAAAACACTCCACTGGAAAAGCAAAAAGAAAAAAAGAACCCCAAAATGTGAAGACAGTGTAAGGAGCCTCTGGGGCAATTTCAAGCATACCAACATCTGAATTATGGGGGTGCCAGAATAAGAGAGAAAGCAAGACACTGAAAACCTATTTGAAGAAATAATGACAGAAGTCTTCCTCCACCTGGTGGAAGAAATAGACTTACAAGTCCAGGAAGTGCATAGAACCCCAAACAAAAGGAATCCAAAGAGGACCACACCAAGACACATCATAATTAAAATGCCAAGGGCAAAAGACAAAGAGAGAATATTAAAAGCAGCAAGAGAGCTGAAACCAGTTTGGCTCAGTGGATAGAGCATCAGCCTGCGGACTGGAAGGTCCCAGGTTTGATTCTGGTCAAGGGCATGTACCTTGGTTGCGGATACATCCCCAGTCAGGCATATGCAGGAGGCAGTTGATCGATGTTTCTCTCTCATCGATGTTTCTAGCTCTCTGTCCCTCTCCCTTTCTGTGAAAAATCAATAAAATATATTTTTTAAAAAAAGCAGCAAGAGAAAAACAGTTAGTTACCTACAAGGGAGCACCCATATGATTGTCAGCTGATTTCTCAACAGAAACTATGCAGGCCAGATTGGAGTGGCAAGAAATATTCAAAGTGATGAATAGTAAGAACCTACAACCAAGATTACTCTACCAAGCAAAGCTATCATTCAGAATTGAAGGGCAGATAAAGAGCTTCACAGATAAGAAAAAAGTAATGGAGTTCATCAACTCCAAATCAGGATTATATGAAATGCTGAAAGGTATTCTTTAAGAAGAGGAAGAAGAAGAAAAAGTAAAGATAAAAATTATGAACAACAAATACATATCTATAAACAAGTGAATATAAAAATCAAGTGAATAAAGAATCTGGTGAACAGAATAAATTGGTGAATATAATAGAATCAGGGGCATAGAAAGGGAGTGGACTGACAATTCTCAGGGGGAAAGAGGTGTGGGGGATGGGGGAAGAGACTGGACAAAAATAGTACACCTATGGATGAGGACAGTGTCGGGGAGGTAAGGGCAGAGGGTGGGGTGGGAACTTGGTGGAGGGGAGCTATAGGGGAAAAAAAGGAACAATTGTAATAATCTGAACAATAATGATTTATTAAATTTAAAAAGAACTTTTTTTTGAACAGAAACATTTTTATTTGTATTCAGTCAGCTGATATGATTTGCACCTTTGACGAGGTTGAATTTGAATTTAGAGTACAGTATGTTATCATGTTTTCAGCTTCCAGTTACTTGACCCAGAGGATACATTGTCTCACATTACCTGGAATCTGTAGTTTAGATGACTTAAAAATTTGTGACTCTATGATGCTAACAAGGCCAAGTCCTGTCCATCTTCTTTCTCTATCAGCCTCCCTGTGTTGGTTACTTTTCTTATGATTCCATAGTGGTTACAGATAGAGGCTCACATCTTCATACATAGAAAGAGGAAAAGAGGCAGAAAGAGGGACATTTTTCTCCTTGGGTGTCTTTTTTAAGATAAAAGAAACCTTTCCTGGAACTGACATTTTACCTCTCAAACTGGGGGATAGGCCATATTACTGAGCATTGGCAGAGCTGAGAAGAGAACACTTGAGTAAAATATGAGCTTTGCCAGCCATGGGAAGGTAACCAAATGTGTTTGCTTGAACCCTGGGGCCTTTTACAACACAGTCAAAATCTAGCATCTCTTAGGGTCTAAGTCCTGTTGTCCAAGGTCAAGTTCTTTTTCCTCCTCAATTTCCCATAACTACTTGCAGATGTGATCTGTTAATTAGGTTCCAGTTATTCATTTCACTAGAGCAATCGGTTTTTCTTAAGAGTATAATATATTCCTGCTTTCATAAATCCAATTGCCTGCCGGACCTCTTGGCCAGAATGGGATGGGACCTTATATGGCAAAATTAGCTGGCTGGTTTGTAGTATTTGATTACCATCCCATCGCACTCAAACTCCCTGCAGATTACTTAGTTGAGGAAACATGGCACTAAACAATTGGGAGGCCTGAGTATTAAGAACTGCTAGAAATGAAAATTTATTTCTCATGTATGTGGCTTCCAGAGCCTTTTGGGGCTGAGTAACTAACACCTTCCACTAATCTGCACACAGCATGGGATCCAGGGGGAGCTGTTTGGGTGTTTCTGTTTGTGGATATGGCCAATTCCCTGCAGCTAGTGCCACCCAAAACGTGTGATTGTTTACCTGTTCTGTATCTTTCCTGTAGCATTTTGGGTCTTTATTCAATTTTACTTTCTGTACACTATTCCTATCTTTACACAGTACATAGTACTGAGGAAAATATTTGTGGCATAATGATGAAGCACTGATACTACACTGATCTTGGTAATGGCCTTTCTTCTGTAGATGCTAGTGAAGAGGCCCCTTGCTCATTAAATCTTGCCACAAACCTTTCAGTAGGATGTGATTCCTGGACTTGTTAAAATAGGATTTTCTACCAGAAGATTCCCCTATCCCACTCCATGGCTTTTTACATTTCACCTGATCCCCACCCTACCTGCAAGGCTACTTATGTTGGCAATTATTACTTTTGGAAAGAATCGTTTCTTCACATATTTGGATTTATCATGTTCTGCTACTTTGGGGGCTAAAAAGGACAGGTTCTTGTTTTCATTCGTTGGTCTATAACTCTGTTCATTATTAAATCACTAGAGGCCCACTGCATGAAAATTCATGCACTGGAGGGGAGGGTCCCTCAGTCCAGCCTGCCCCTCTCACAACCTGGGAGCCCTCAGGGCCGGACACAGCGATTAGGAGAAGGCTGCGCTCCCATTACACCTCTGCTGCTGCCACTGCCAGCAGTGTAAGTCTCTGCCAGCCCTGGTTACTTGAGCCATGAGCAGCCCTGGGTGGCATCATCTGAGGCTTGCCTATGCCTCAGGCTGGCCCTGGGAGGCTGGGCAACTGACATTTAAGGCTTGCCTGTGTCTTGGGCCTGTCCTGGGTGGCTGGACAACCCTCATCCGAGACTTTCCTGTGCCTTGGGCTGGCTCTTGCCTGCAGAGAAGCTGAGGGAACATGCCAGAGACAGGCATCAGGCAGGGCTGAGGGAACTGGGTGTGACCATCTTGTAGCTGTGGGTGTTGCCATCTTTGAGGACATATCAGTTAGCATATTTACTCCTTATTGGCTATAGGCACCACCATCTTTGTGAGGGTGTGAGGGTCAATTAGCATATTCCCTCTTTATAAGATAGGATTGCATTTTCTAGTAGGATCCCTGTGGTCTCTGGATTCCTATTTCAAAAAGATGTCTCTTTATCTGTGGAGACATGGTCTTCATTTTTGTGATTTTTTTTTTTGGTCTTGTTCTCTAGTATTAAAACAAATAGAACAGAAGGATTCACTTTATGTCTTATCTGTCAAAAATCTGAAAGGATTCATTTTCTATTAGGATAATAGAAAATATGGTAGCCTTGTGGTAATAAAATATCAAGGTTTCTGCTGTAAGGTAATCCATTGAAATTATACGTACTAATTATTTTTATTAGAGCAAAACAATGTAGGTATAACTAAATCGAATGAATCCCAACGTTTAATTTAAAATTACAGAGTGATGAATGTGAGCTTGGTTCCTAAATCCTCCAAGTGAGTAATAAAAACTGCACTTAGGGAACAGAGTTTGTATTCTATGCTACTAGTAACTACAGGGAATAGTTAAGTGTAAGACTAGGAGTGACCAGAATAAAGGTGGAAAGTAGTTTGATGTGTATTAATTGGTAATGTATTGGAGGGTAGGGAGAGGAGACTGGGTGGGCAAGGTTGGAGGAGAATGCATAATGTTAGTTACCATTTATAGCATGCTATGTTGTGGGAGACTGCGGGTTTGACCTTTTTTATTAAGATGTTTTGGCAGGAGGAAAAATGGCGGCAGAATAGACAGGCACGTCTGGAGCTTTGTCGCTGGGCAAAGGGAGAGAGAGCAGCTGAGAGTCGCACTGGGAGTGTTTGTTGGCAAGGTAAGAGTCAGTTATCCTCCAGGAGAAGGTAGGGGACTGCTGGACGGGGCTCTCCTGACTAGGCAGCCCCACTGTTACAGAGTTTTTGTCTGCCAAAGCCACCAGCACAAACGCAGAGACCGTGCCATTTACAGGGAGGTGGATGTCTGCAGAGGTCTGAAAGCTGCAGCAGAAGCACTCACCGAACAGCCAGGGGACCCAGAACACCGCTCTCCAATCTTCGCAGACATAGGGACTCAGAGGAGCTCCACATGGCACACAGAAAGGTCAGATTTTGCCTGGGATAAGGTGAGGTCTCCTGTCTCACAGAACAGAAACGCACACACTGTGGGAACCGGGCTGTGGGAAAGCTGCTTCTGGAGAGATCTGCGGATTTGGGGCAGGGTGTGATCCCTAAGTGTGGAAGCGGACTCTCAGAGCTATTGACAGAGGGGAGCTCTAGAAAACAACTCACTTTGATCTGAGGCAGAAGGACAGCCAGGGAGTTATTACAGTGACCTGGCTGCAAAATCCCCACAAATTGGTTTTCAGAACCACAGAGTAGCAGGATCTGAGCATAGCCTAGAGAGGTCCTGTGCTTAGTCTCAGAGGTCACTTCCAAAACACTGCCACCCAGTGGATGATGCACAAATTGACTCTCACATAACCACAAAAGAATAAAGAGATTAAAACACAACTCACAGTGGAACACAGGGAACTGCAATACCGTCCCAACTGGGAAACAGGAGTGCCAAGCAGAACAATAGTGGAAATGAATGACCATTCTATTTTTTTATTTTTTATTTTTCTTCTTTTTAAAATTTTATTTATTTTATTTTTATTTTTCATTTTTGCATATTTTAATTAAAAAACTATTTTTTTCTTTCCTCCTCAATTGATTATACCTTTTTAATTATTACATTTTTGCTTTCAACTAGTATTATTACTACTACTATTTTACCTTTTTGGGAAAAAAACAAGTGTCATTTTGTTTTCCCTTTATTTTACTTTGGGATTAGAGTTCTACATTCTATTTTCATCTTTCCTTTAGCATAATTTTACTCTATATCACCTCTACCTTTATGCCAACACTTTCCTCCTAACATTCCCCATTTTGTTGTCTTGTTTCTCTTTCCCTTTTCCAACTTTAGATTCTCCCTATTTTTCTCTTTACCTGGATAAAATTTCACCCCATTTATATATCCAATTTCAAATCCCCTACTCCAAGTCCATACAAATCTCTCTCTTCTTCTCTTCACTAACCAAAAAGTTTTTTTTCTCTATGTCCTTTTGTTGCTGTTTGCCTGAATGGTGATTACAGTGGTACCTCGAGATACAAGTGCCCTAACATACGAGATTTTTGAGATACGAGCAGTCGAACGAGTGATTTTTGCTTTGAAATATGAGCAACATTGGAGATAGGAGTAATTGCGCGGATTGGCCGTCTGCACACGACCCACCAGTTTACCACGACTTGAGCGTCTCATAGTTTCCCACGCCTCAAGGTTATGGAACGAATTAAAATCGTATCTGGAGGTAGCACTGTATATCAATTTTTTGTGCTTTTTTGTGAGATTGTTTTACATTATTCTACTTGTTTTATTTTGCTTTTTCTTTGCTTTGTTTTGGTTTGTTTTTTACCTCTCTTTTCCCTCGCCTCCCTCAATACCAGTTGTTATTTGTAGTTTGTATTAATCTCCAGGTTCTGGTTGCCGGCATTTGTTGGGATTAGTGACTGTTCTATTGGAGTTTTCTCTTGACACCTATATTTTATTCCCCTTTTCTCTGTTATCCTGTTTATTTTCTCTCTCACTTTTTTCTCTATCTCTTTTCTTCTTCTTGTTTTCATTTTATTTATTATATTTTTTTGTTCATTTATTTACTTATTTTTCCTTTTCTCCATCTCCCAATTTGATTTTGGCACTTCTTTCCTTTCTTTTTTCCTCATTTCCCTCTTCTTCTTTCACTATTTACTCCTAACTTGTCTTTCATTGATGGTCACCTTATTTGTGATTATTAACATTGTGAATACATTTCTGTCCAGTGCCTTGTGAGTTGTACTGGTCCTATTGTAGTGTGTGCCTTTGAATCAACAGAGGAGAGAGAACTACATAACCAGTATCTGGAGAAGAAAGACCATGGGCAGAAGAAGAAACAGCCCGCATATGACAGAAAGGCAGGTATCACCAGAAAAGGAAGTAAATGAAGTAGAAGCAGAAATAAGCCTGCCAGAGAAAGAGTTCAGAGAAATGATCATAAGGTGGCTGAAAAGAATGGAAGACAAAATAGACAATGTGAGTAAGAGCCAAGAGGAAATGAAGAAAACCCAAGAAGAAATGAAGAAGAAGCAAGAAGAAATGCAGAATAATCAAGAAGAAATGAAAAATGACATCACTGCTATAAAGAACTCAATAGAAAGCATTGAAAGTAGACTAGAAGAAGCAGAGGACCACATCAGTGAGCTAGAAGACACAGTAGGAAAAAATACCCAAGTACAGCAGCTTCTAGAAAAAAAAAATTAAAAAGCAAGAGGAGAACCGAAGGGAACTTTGGGATAACACGAAACAAAACACATCCACATAATTGGGGTTCCAGAAAGAGTGGAAACCGAGCAAGGTTTAGAGAACCTGTTTGAAGAAATACTGATAGAAAATTTCCCCAATATAGGAAAGAAAAACCCCACACAAATCCTAGAAGGTCACAGAGTCCCAAGCAAAATGAATCCCAAAAAACTGACACCAAAGCACACTATAATTAAAATGGAAAACACCAATGACAAAGTTAAGAATCTTAAAAGCGGCCAGAGAGAAACAGAAAGTTACCTACAAAGGAACCCCCATAAGACTAGCTACTGATTTCTCAACAGAAACTCATGAGGCCAGAAGGAAATGGAATGAAATGTACAGTAATGCAAAGGAAGGGTCTGAATCCAAGAATACATGACCCTGCAAGGCTTTCAATAAAAATTGAAGGTGAAATCAGAAGCTTCACGGACAAAAAAGGACTAAGGAAATATACAACCAAACCAGCAATGCAAGAAATGTTAGAGTGTCTGCTGTAATAAAAAGAAATAGGAAGCAAAGTAGGAACTCTGGGTAAAGACTAAAAATGGCGACAGATAAGTTATCAATAATAACTTTAAATGTAAAAGAATTAAATCCTCCAATCAAGAGATATAGGGTAACCGATTGGATAAGAAAACATGATCCATACATTTGCTGTCTATAAGAAACCCACCTGAGAAAAAGATGCACACAGATTGAGGGTGAAGGGATGGAAGATGGTATTTCAGGTAAATGGAAATGTAAAAATGTGGGGGTTGCAATACTTATATCTGACAAATTAGATCTCAACGTGACAGACATAACAAGAGATAAAGAAGGCCACTTCATAATACTAAAAGGAACAATCCAACAAGAAGAAATAACTCTGGTAAACATATACGCACCCAATATAGGAGCACCTAAATACATAAACAAACTTTTGGAGGCTATTAAGGAAGAGATTGACAGTAATACAATCATAGTAGGAGACTTTAATACCCCACTGTCACCACTGGACAAATCCTCTAAACAAAAAATCAGCAAAGAACCATCAATCCTAAATGACTTACTAGACCAGATGGAATTAATTGACATCTTCAGAACATTTCACTCCAATATACATTCTTCTCTAGTGCACGTGGGTCATTTTCAAAGATAGATCATATGTTGAGTCATAAGAAAAGTTTCTTCAAATTCAATAATATAAAATATCAAGCATTTTCTCAGACAACAGTGGCATAAAACTAGGAAATCAACTATAATAAAAACAATAGAAATAAATGAAACATATGGAGACTAAACAGCATGCTATTAAACAATGATTGGGTAACCCAAGAGATCAAAAAAAAATTAAAAAGATCATGGCAACAAATGACAATGACAACACAACAATACAAAATTTATGGGACACAGTGAAAGCAGTCTTGAGGGGGAAGTTCATAGCCATACAAGCCTACTGCAAAGAAACAGGAAACAATAGTAATAAATTACCTAACCCTACAACTCAACGAGCTAGAAAGAGAACACCAAGAAAAGCCCAGCGAAAGCAGAAGGAAGTAAATAGTAAAGATCAGAGCAGAGATAAACAACATGGAGACCAAAGAAACAATTCAAAAGATCAACAAAACCAAGATCTGGTTCTTTGAAAGACTAAAAAGATTGATGGACCTCTAGCCAGGCTCACCAAGAAGCAAAGAGAGAAGACTGAAGTAAAGAAAATCAGAAATGAAAGGGAAGAAATAACAACAGACTCCACCTAACTACAAAGGATTGTTAAAAAATACTATGAACATCTTTATTCCAACAAATTGGACAACCTGCATGACATGGACATTTTCCTAGAAAAATATAAGCTTCCAAAACTCAAATAGGAAGAATCTAAACATCTCAATAGTCCAAATACTATGGAGGAAATTGAACAGTCATCAAAATGCTTCCAGTAAATAAAGCCCAGGATCAGATGGCTACACAGTAGAGTTTTACCAAATATTCAAAAAAGAATTAAAACCTATCCCTTGAGACTATTCCAAAATATTCAAGGAGAAGGAACACTTCCAAGCTCCTTCTATGAAGCCAGCATTACCCTAATACTAAAACCATATAAAGACAACACAATGAAAGAGAATTATAGGCCAATATCTCTCATGAACATAGATGCCAAAATGACCAACAAAATTCTAGCAAATCAGATCCAGCAGTATATCAGGAAGATCAAACACCATGACCAAGTAATATTCATCCCAGGAATGCAGGGATGGTACAATATCTGCAAGTCAATAAACGTGATACATCACATAAACAAATTGAGAGATAAAAATCACATAGTCATATTAATTGATGCAGAAAAACCATTTGACAAAATCCAACATGCTTTCTTGATAAAAACTCTCAGCAAAGTGGGAATAGAAGGATCATACCTCAACATCATGAAAGCCATATATGATAAACCCACAGCTAACATCATACTCAATGGGCAAAAACTAAAACCATTTTCCCTAAGAACAGGAACAAGACAGGGATGCCCACTCTCACCTCTCTTGTTCAACACAGTACTGGAAGTATTAGCCATTGCAATTAGATAAGAAGAAGAAATAAAAGGCATCCAAATTGGAAAAGAAGAAGAAAAGCTGTTCTTATTTGCAGATGACATGATACTGTACATAAAAAACCCAAAGGAGTCCATCCCCAAACTAATAGACTTAATAAATGAATTTGGCAATGTATTATGACATAAAATTAATGCCAAGAAATCGGTAGCATTTCTATACACTAATAGTGAAATTACAGAAAGAGAGACTCAAAAAGCAATCCCATTTACCATTTCACCAAAAAAATTAAGATACCTAGGAATAAACCTAACTAAAGAGGTAAAAGACCTATATATAGAAAACAACAGGACACTGAAAAAAGAGATAAAGGAAGATGTAAACAGATGGAAGAGCATACCATGCTCATGGATTGGGAGAATCAACATCATTAAAATGTCCATACTACCCAAAGCAATCTATAGATTCAATGCAATCCCCATTAAAATACCAATGACATACTTCACAGATCTAGAAAGAATTCTTCATGGATTCATCTGGAACAAAAAAAAGACCCCAATTAGCCACAGCAATTCTGAGAAAGAAGAACTAAGTAGGTGGGATCTCAATACCATATATCAAGCTGTATTACAAAGCAACTGTTCTCAAAACAGCCTGGTATTGGCACAAGAACAGACATATAGACCAATGGAATAGAATAGAGAACCCAGATATCCACCCAAACCACTATGCTCAACTAATATTTGACAAAGGAGACATGAATATACACTGGAGCCAAGACAGCCTCTTGAATAAATGGTGTTGGAAAAATTGGACAGATACATGCAAAAAAAATGAAACTGGACCACCAACTTACACCAAATACAAAAATAAACTCAAAATGGATAAAGGACTTAAACATTAGAAGGGAAACCATAAAAATACTAGAGGAGTCCATAGGCAGCGTAATCTGACATATGCCAAAAGAACTTCTTCACTGATACTGCTCCAAAGGCAATGGAAGCTAAAGAGAAAATAAACAAATGGGACTACAGCAAAATAAAAACTTTAGCACAGCAAAAGAAACCATCAACAAAACAACAAGTAAGACCACTGTATGGGAGAACATATTTGCAAATGTTATCTTGATAAAGGTTAAGTCTCCAACATCTACAGCCAACTTATACAACTTAATAAAAGGAAGATAAACATCCAATAAAAAGATGGGCAATGGACCTAAATGAAACCTTTTCAAAATAGATAGAAAGAAGGCCAAGAGACAGATGAAAACATGTTCAAGTCACTAATTATCTGAGAGATGCAAATCAAAACGACAATGTGATACCATCATACACCTGTTCAGAATGGCATTCATCATCAAATCAACAAATGACAAGTGTTGGTGAAGATGTAGTGAAAAGGAACCCTTGTGCACTGTTGGTGGGAATGTAGACTAGTGCAGCCTCGGTGGAGAACAGTATGGAGTTTCCTCTAAATACTAAAAATGGAACTCCTATTTGACCCAGCAATCCAACTCTCAGGAATTTATCCTAAGAAATCACAAACAACATTCAGAAAGGATTTATGCACCCCTGTGTTCATAGCAGCACAATTTACAATAGCTATAATTTGGAAACAGCAGATGAGTGGATCAGAAAACTGCTACATCTACAGAATGGAATTTTATGCTGCTATTAAAAATAAGGAATTCTTACCATTTGCAGCAACCTGGATGGAACAGGAGATCCTTTTACTTAGTGAAATAAGCCAGTTAATAAAGGTGAAGCACCACATGATCTCACTCATTTGTGGATAAGAAAGTGCATTGTAAAGTGATGAACAAAAGGATAGATATAGAGGCAATAAAACATCAAACAGACTGTCAAATTATAGCTAGAAGATTAAGGAGAGGTGGGGTAGATAAGAGATCAATTAAAGGACTTGTATGCATGCATATAAGCATAACCAATGAACATAGACACTGGCGGGTTGGGGTATGCCTGTAAGGGAGGGGGGGCAATGGGGAGATATGTACACATGTAACAATAAAAAAGGTGTTTTGGCAACTGGTAATGGTTAACCCAATTCATACTGGCTCATGCAAGATACAAATTTATTGTCTCACATAACAAGAAATATAATAGTAGAGTAGATTTGCAGGTTGGTTGATACAGATTTTGAAACAAATCACGAAAATTGAGATTCTTTCTATTTCTCGGTCCTGCTTTTCTTAAGGCAGTTGATAGTTGTAACTTCCCAGTCAGATGATGGCTACACATCTCAGGCTTCAAATCCAGAGATAACATCTTAATGAGATACAGGAAAAAAACAAGAATAGACTATGGCATTCCATTTCTCTTTCCCAGAAGTCTCTAGGATTTATTGGCTGCATTGGGCTCAATCTTCATCAAAAGGGAAAAAGGAATGGGATTAGCACAGTTGGCTTAAACCAATCCAGTCACCCCATTTCTTGGAACTTGAAAGAGGAATTAGTTCCTCTTTCTCTGAAGGACCTGGCAATATGGAGAAGGGTGAAAAACTGAATAAAATTGGGGTTTATAAGAAGGAATAGGGGAAGTAAAAGATAATGTTGGCTGGGCAACCAATATTCTGCAACATAACAGTATTTATTTCCATCTTTATCTCTATTTTTATATAATGTCCAAGCCTTATGGAAAATTTACATGATAGATGTTAAAAGACATGTTTTATAGGTGAGGCTCATTTCCACTACCATGTTCTATATCACAGTTTTTTTTTTTTAATCCTAACCTGAGGATATTTTCCCATTGACTTCTACAGAGAGTGTAAGGGAGGGAGAAGGGGAAGGTGGAGAGAAAGAAACATGCACATGAGAGATGTGTCCCTACCTGGGCTGGAAACCAGATATGTGCCCTTGACCAGGGATCGAACCTGAAACCCTTCAGTCCCCAGGCTGATGCTCTACACCACTGAGAAAAACTGGCGAGGGCATATTATAATGTTTTTAAACAGTGGAATCTTCCAATAAAATCTTGCACCAAACTTCAATGTATAAATAGATAAAAAATATGTGTGTTCCAATGATTAAATGGACAAAAATATCGACTAACCTGTTAACTGCTATGTGTCCAAAATGGAAACCAGCTCTACACGCCATGATATTTTGAATTTAATTTAAAAAATCGATTTGCAATGCACATTATAAAAATAAATATATTATTCACAATTCAGGTGTTCTTGAATATTTTCAGCTGAAAATTCTTATGAAAAATTATTTAGAGTTGGTCAAGGCTGCTTTCTTAAGAAGTTTGCGATTGTGGAAGAGAGAATCCAAGATGGTGGCATAGGTAAACGCCTACACTGCTGCCTTTCACAACAATTTCAAAACTACAACTATAAGACAGAACGGACATCATCCAGAACCACAGGAAAGCTGGCTGAGTGGAAATTCTACAACTAGAAGGAAAGAGAGACCCAGTGGAGCTGTAAAAGCTGAGGTACGGAGACGCGCGCAATGAGAGAGAGGGGGCCCGAGTACCTGGCTGGCTTTCTCTGGTGGTAGGGAAACGGAGACTCCCAATAGCATTGAACCCCTTATCCTACGACACTAAACCCCAGATCCAGCAGAGACTCATATGGGGGGAGTTTGGACTGTGAAAAGGGAGAAGTGCATGGAAATTTAGGGGAGTCGCAAAAGATAGGAGGTTTGGTCGCGAACACGCACGGCTCTGGGCGGAGGACAGATTGCTGATTGTGCCGCCAGGTTTCGCAACTGGGCGGGAGACAGACCCTCCCAACTGTGCCTCTTCTGAGTCCACTAAGCCCCTGTATTGGGTGAAACACTGCAGACCTAGACTCGTGTGGTCCTGGCGGGCAGGGGAGCTGGAAAGGCAGTGGTCTAGAGGCACTGCGGGTGCGCGGGCACGCACAAGGACCACTCCAGTGATTACCCAGTCACGTGAGACTCGGGGGCCGTGGAGGGCGGGGCCGACTGGAAGGCAAAGCAGTCCCTTAAGCCCTGAGACTCCACCCATCCCAAGCTCAACAGATGCTTCTGCGGTTTTGCAAGTAAAAAAGTTTTCCCGACATAGTGAAAATGCCAAGACAAGGGAAGGGATCACAAACAAAAGCAATGGAGGAAAAAACACGACTGGATATAGAGTTCAAAACCACGCTTATAAGGTTTTTCAAGAATATGCTAGAAAAGATGGATAAGTTTATCAAGTCCCAAGAAGAGATGCAAAAGGACCAACTAGAGATGCTAGAGATGATGCATAAATTTTGCGAGTCCCAAGAGGAGATGAAAAAGGACCAACTAGAGACACTGACTGAAATAAAAAATATTATACAGAGTCCTAACAGCAGACTAGAGA
>PVJN01013107.1:0-49472 GCA_004026805.1 Lasiurus borealis | reverse complement strand
TCCAACACTTGTTATTACCTATCTTGTTGATAATGGCCAATCTAATAGGAGTGAGAAGGTATCTCACTGTAGTTTTGATTTGCATTTCCCTAAAAGCTAGTGAACATAAACTACTTTTCATATATCTGATGGCCATTTGAATGCCTTCTTGGGAGAGTTGAACAGACCCTCTGCCATTTTTTTAATTAGGTTATGTATTTGGTAATGAATTGTATGAGTCTTTATATATTTTGGATATTAACCCCTGTCTGAGCTATTGTTTGCAAATAACATTTCCCATTTGGTTGGTAGCTTTTTTGTTTTGTTGTTGGTTTCTTTTGCTACACAGAAGCATTTTAGTTTGATATAGTACCATTCATTTATTTTTGCCTTTACTTCACTTGCCTTTGGAGTCAAATTCATAAATTGCTCTCTAAAACCAAGGCCCATAACTCTAGTACCCGTGATTAATCTAGATTTTCAAGGCCTGGCTTCTCATGCTTCCTGCTTCTGGCCTGTTGCAGTGAACGTTGTGTCCCTCCAAAGTTCATATGTTGAAATCCTAACACACATATGATGGCTTTAGGAGGTGAGGCCTTTGAAAGGTGACCAGGGCCTGGAGAAGATTAGTGACCTTATAAAGGGACCTGAGAAAGTTCTCTTGCTCTCAGCAAAAAGTTGGCTATCTAAGAACCAGGAAATAGGCCTTCACCAGATACCAAAGTACTGGTACTTTGCTTGTGGGCTTTTCAGAATCCAGAACTGTGAAAAATAAATTTTTACAGTTAAATCCTCCCAGTCTATGGTTATTTATTACAGCAGCCTGAAATGACCAAGACACCTGCTTTAGGTTTACTATTTTCTTAAGTATAAGAGAGAAATTGGTATTTGTTTAGTAAAAATTAGCTACGAAGAATACATTAATTCAATAGAAAAAGTGAAGCAAGAAGTAGAAACTGCTGATTGGTACTGACAGCTCAAAATTAGAAGTGTAAGACAAAGAACCAGGTCGCCGAAGTTGAACTGAGTGGAGCTTTATTCTATTTTTTCCTTCACTCTTTTTTGGAACATGGGCTCAAGTGTTCCTTTATTAAGTGGACACTACAAAGGAAAGGAATACGTAAAAAGCAAAACAATTTTCTTTACTATTAAAATACTGATGTGTGTGCATTTCAACTTTTTGAAGTGAGTCAAAACAAGTCAAAACCAGACAAAGCCCTTTGTAAAAAAACAACAAAAAAGCCAAAAATAAAATAAGCTAGTGAATTTGTAACAATGTTAAAATACAATGATTGTAGAATTACCCAATCAATACACAGATTATATTTGTTTCTGAATTTAAGAAGTGATAAAAGTTCAAAACCCTACTGATATATTTATTTCCTACTGATATATTTATTTTCCATTCTTAAAATGTCTTTCTATTCTTCTAATAAAGCACCCAAATAAGAAATCCCAATTATTCCATGCCACCCAAAACACACAAACTTTCGTGTTTTTCCCTTGGTTTCAAATATTTATGATGTTTTAAAAAGATAAATGTTCTTTAAGAGTATATATTAATTCATTTTAGAAGATTACACATGAACTGGGCTTAATTTTTAGTTATGGACATATTCTGAAATTATTATTTATTATAGGTTCTTTCTTTCACAAAATAAACTTTAGAATTCATGAGTATATTTTCTTTTAAAGAAATATATTAAACCTAACAGTCATGAGGGATATAAAAATTCAATAATGTACACAATAAAAAAAGACAGATGATATTTTTATCTGAGCATTTTGTAAAGGAGATGCAAAAGTAGGCAATTCTTTGAGAAATGTCATTTAAGCTCAAACTTTATTTAGCTGTGTCTCTTGCTGGATACCTTTTTACAGAATTGATGAATTGATGATCAGTGTCTACATACTTTAAAATAGCCATAATCCCAAACATAATTTATACCACAGGCTTCCAACACTAAGCACTGACATGCCAGATGGTGGCACAGGAACTGAAGGAATTTGAAACAGGAGGTCAATAACTGGATTGATTCCCCTTACTGGAAATGAGTAATTATTCTCAAGTTCACTGATTACTAATGCAATCATTTAAGTAACAGTCATAAGTAATGATCAAAGGCTAAGGGTGTCCTTTTAGGTGATCCCTACCTTTCAGTTTTCTGCTAAAGACCCAACTAATCCAGTTAAGAGGCACAAGAGAAAAGGAGTAGTGAGTGGTAACAGCACTAAAAAACAGGGGAAAGGAAAAAGGGGATTGGAGAAGAACAAGGAGAAAGCCTAAGGACCTAATGACAGCCGTGACAGTGCCCAGGCATGGCCACTCTATGCAGAAAAGGTAGCTGCCCTATTGGTGGAGCGGAGCTTGAAACAAGTCATGAAAGGGACTCCAACCCCCAACCCATTCCCCAGCCACTCACTCTCCCTGGTCTGACAGTCATGCACAAATATTTTAATAGCAATGCCTTGCATCTAGAGATTAAAGGCCTTATACAAGGGCTGTAAAAAACAAATCAAACAAGCATTGTTTTTGGATGTAGATTAGACGAGGAGCTCAGAAGAGGAGACATGGGCAATCCCTGTGATTAGTCCTGTGATCTTCACGAGTATCCCTCTTCCCTCTCTCCCACATAGCCCTGCACACTGCGCTTATGTTCCTGAGCCTTGTTCTTGCTTAAGTCCCTTCCCCTTCCAAATTCTGCGGGCAGGCACAGGCTCATTGTTTATTTATACTATCTTGAATATTACTTATAATATTATTTTATTTGAGCGATCACACAAATAAAAGCTATTTTTGAAATCTATACTGGCATGGCTCCACAGAGAGACTCAAATATATGTATACATCAGTATATTTAGACATAGTTGCACCTGTAAGAGATAAGATACACATGCTTCAATGTTAGAAATGTAAAAAAATGTCTTCTCTGCCGTACATGTAATATTGTTAGCTAAACAATATAATTCTTTCTAATTAAATAACCACTGTGAAATACCTGATTCACTTTGCACCCGACAGCTGGGGCTGTCGCTTGTGTTCCCAGCCAGGGCTGAACATAAGCACAATAGGAAAGGCAGAAACAGCTGCAAACTCTTGGAAGAAAACATTCGTAAAGCAACTTTGCCTTTAGGCTTCAGGGTAGGAAGGAAGTAAAATCATTTTTCTGTTCCTTTTTATGGATGGCAGCTGTTTTTTGGGAAAAAAATGTCCATTCTATTTTGTAACAGAGACTCCATAGTATTACTAAAACTTGAGTTGTAGAAAGTTAGGCCTGGCCACAGATTTAGCGCAGTCAAAACATTTACAGAATTTCGTCAGCAGCTAGATTAAGCTGGAAGATCCCCTTGTCTTTGTGGCACTACTGACTCCTCCCCTAAAATTATTTGCTGTAAACAAACTGGATTTCAATGATATTGTCTGTTTGATCCTTCAAGTGTTTTAAGTTTTATTTAAATAAAAATTTAATGGAGTCAAATTTTCTTAGGCAAGTGTTAGAGAAACAGATCTTCTGTGAATATCAATAGTCTTTTGTCTTGTGTCTTTCTAGTCTTGGTATCTAGTCTAGTCTTTGTATCTCACCTACCAAAATCTTAGCTCCTTAAAGGCAGGTTCTGGGTCACTGCTTTCTCTGCTTTGCTTATATGCCTGGAAAAGTGAAGCTAGTAAGCTCCAGATACATACTTGATGAAGTAAGAGCCACCTATTTTGTGTTTTGTTTTGTTTTTTAAATCAGTGATATCAGTACTTTATATAAATTAATTTCTACTTGTTTCCTTATTTTTATTTCTAATCTGTTGGATGTGTAGCTAATGGACTTCTTTTATGAAAATGCTGGGAGGTAAGAATAAAATATTTACCTCAGCATTTCTGTAATAATGAACCTGACGATGAATGACATATCACTTTGGGTGGTAGAATCTGTCACACAGCAGAATCTCCCCAGTTGTTAAAGCAACCTATCTAAAATGGGATTTTATAAAAGCTTTAGAATCTGGAAATAGTCCAGGAGCCTTTTGCTGTAAAAAAAGTGTCAGACCTAAAAGTGTCTGTGGAAAGTTTGTTAATACAAAACTGGATTGGTGAAATCATAGACAATTTAGAAAAAAGAAAAGCAGAAATAAAGATAAAGGGAAACAAATGAGCATAGTGAACACATTAGGAATTCAATAGATGTTAGCTTCTTTCAACCTCCTTCAAATCTTTTGGAATTCTATAGAATAAAATCAATGTTAACTAAAAAAAAGAAATACAAGCTCAACATAATATCATACATTTTACAAGGATAACAGGTAAGACCATATTTCAAATACCTTAGAGTGCTTATTTGTATGAGACAGGACTGAGTATCCCTCCTTCAGATTTTGAGGCATTAAGGACAGAATTAAATGGTCTGTGGTGGGTAAATAAAACACTAGGCTGGGAGAGAAGGAGGAGGACTGAAACAGTGTACTTAGCTGTGAAGCAATGGGAAGAGGGGATTCTAAGTGTGGGACTATTTAGATAACTGGATTTATATGATTTGCTTTGAGCTAAGAAGGCTGTATTTGTAAGTTTTATAACTTTGAAAAATTTCATCATGCCCACTAGTACAAGAAAAACACAAATTAAAATATGGCAATGACCAATATCCAGACTGCAATAAAGACAGTGGTAATTTTTAAAAACGTTTTGTGAAAGAATATAGACAGTGGATGTACAGAGGAGCAAGCCATAAGAAAACATCATCATCCTCAATTGGTTTACTAGACATCATTGTCTGAGTAGAATCTTAATTATAGCAGATAATTATAAAAAAAGCATCTTTCTTTAAGAGAAATAGTCAATATTTCCATAGATGCCATTGTTATTCTGCATCAATTAAGAATCTAATAAGGAACTCATGTTGAAAGCACTATGTGGTAACTATTAAAGCAGTAAAACAGCATACACAAGAGCATATTAATTTTGCAAAGTACTATGATTCCTGTATCTATGAAACACAACTTCTGAAATGTGAATTTTATTGTATGGAAATACTGTTGCTATCTATTAAAGCATTTCTTAAAAAACATACACACAGATTTTTCTCCCTTCAGTATTTAAACTTCTTTGTGTTTGATCCCCACCATTTTGCAGAAATCAGAGAGTTGAAGTTACAATGGGATTTTGATGACAACTCCCCTCCTAACTGCTGCCAATATTTCTCAATGATGTGAACTTTTCTTCTCAAGGAGACACACGGTACACACAATGGTGCTCCTTTGATCCTTAGCTTCCCTTGAAAGAGGAAAACATCGCCTGGAAGCACTGTAATTGTTTCGTTTTATTTTCCAATCATGTGATAGAAATCATGAATGGAAAAGAAAAAAAAAACACACCACCAAACCATTCTGGGCAAAGAAATGAAGCAACCACATTTAAACCGGAAACTTCGAGAATTTAACAAAAATAGGCCATACACTTCATAAAAAGTGGACCAGCCTTTATTGTTTTGATGTCAGTCGGTGTCTCTAGTTTCCACTATGATATTCACTTTAGGATATTTGCAAAAACCTTATTGCAAAAAGCAAATTAATTGTATAATACCAGATAAAGCAGATGCAGTCCCTCTCAGAAAGCATTTACCTGCATGAAGCGGCCTTCTGAGGTCCCCAGGTTGGCGATGGTGAGCTCCCCTTTAATGAAGGTGGATATAGATGTTAACAGGACTTGGTTGAATTGGCCCATGAATAAGTCGACGCGCTGCAAAGCTGTAGTAAACTCTGTTCGATATTCATCACTGTGCACTTCACAGCCTGATGAATTTCTCAAAAGTGTCTGGAATAAAATATGATCATAGAATTAATGTGAGTCCAGATGCGAGTAAGCTATTAAGAAACTTTTCAGTATATTCTCTCAGAGTTTGGAGGGGAATGGCGAGAATTGCAAAATAGGCCCAGATAGGCAAAAATATTACCAGTGACTTAAATGCCTCCAGAACTATGAAGCCTGTTGTATATGCAAATACTCGGAAATGGGACCAAACTTTAATATCACAGTTTGTACCATGGTTCATTATGTGCATAAAGATGAAACCTAGCTGGTATATTTAAAGAAAAATAAAACTATAAATGTCTCAGTCCTTGACATAAAGGTAATGCTTCTAGCAGGCAAGTCTAATGAGACGAATTTTGACTGGAATAGTAATAAACGTTGGAGTCATACTTGGACATTATATTTTATTCAATTTTTTAAAAAAATTCTCACTGGAGGATATGTTTGATTTTAGAAAGAGGAAGGTGGGGTGAGGGAGGAAGGGAGGGAGCGAGAGAAAAAGAGAAGGAGCAAGGATGGCAGAGGAAGAGAAGGAGGAGGACAAGGAGGAGGAGGAGGAGGAGGGGGAAGCATCCCATCTGGGGAATGAACCTGCAGCCTTTTTGATGTACAGGATGATGCCCCAGCCAACGTAAAATATATAATGTATAAAGTATAATGTCCCCAATCCACCCAGCTATGCCAGGACATTATACTTTAAAATGTGTGCCTTTGTGCATCTGTGTGCAGCGAGGTGGTGCAAAGTGATGGTTGATAGATAATTCATGGGGAGGCAGCACAGCACAGACCCTAGTGCCTGCATCAAACCCTAGTCCCTAATGCCTGTTTACTTTATGTGGTCCCTACAATCTCTCTGTGTTTGTGAAATTCATGTCATCTCTGCTTCAGTTCCCCTATCTGTAAAATTGAGAGAATTATAGAAATGTGCCTATCTTATAGAACTGTTATAAATATTAAATGAGCTATTTTATAAAAGTGCTTTATAGTAGAACCCAGCATGCAGAAAACACCACTTACATATTTGTCATCATTATAGTGAATGGCTCAAAATATGCAAATGCTGTACACCAAATGTCTCAGTAACCAGCTTACTAAAAGGCAATGACCACTCAATCAGGTATTTGTCCTTTAGGTTCAACTTCAAACAGAAGGATTTAAAAAAAATACTATCCAGTAATATGTGACAAGTAAGAGCTCCCTTCTCTTAAACACTTCAGTCTCCTGGTTTTCATCCTACTTTTCAGGCTGCAACATTGATGTCTTCTTTGCAGAAAATCCATGCCTGGCTATCAATGTTAGGGTTTCTCAAGGCTCCATCCATTCCAGGGCTGCTTTTCTTCTCACTCCTCACACTCTCTTCCAGGCAATCTCAGTCACTCCCATGACAGATATTGCTCTTTAGTTGACACCTGTGTACCTCCAGACTACCACTATACTCTGAGCTAACTGTGCATAAATTGTACTATGAAATCTGCACCCAGATAGCTCAAAGACCTAAGCCAAACATGGCTAGTGCAGAAAACAGTCTTCCCCATGCCTAATCTTATGATTTGATGCACCCAATGAATGGCTCCACCATTCCTCCAGGTGCACAAGTCAAAAGCGAGGGTCATCCCTGATTCTTCCCCATGTACAGTTCATTGCCAATTCCAGTCAATTTTACTTTCTAACTATCTCCTGGATCCGTCCGGTTTTCTCTATCTCTACCACCTCAACCTCCCTCCAATCCCTCTCTCCATCCCCCCACCCTCTCCTGGACTTCCTAACTGGACCTGCCACACCAGTCATATCCAATTTCTTTCCAGACCCAGTCTCTACATTGTAGGTAGATTTTCTTCTTAAAACATAACTCTTTATTATATAACTCTGTTTAAAACACTTAAAAATTGTCCCCTTATTGCTCTTAGGTAAAGGACACAATTTTTGTGACCTCTTGAGTCCTGCCTCATCTGAATCCTATCCAACTTCTCCACACTTACCCTGCAATGTGCTCCCCTTTGCTCTCTGTGCTCCAGTAAGCTGGCTTCTTTCAGTTTTCCACATAGGCCATGGGTCCTCCCATTACAGGGCCTTTGGGCATGCTGTTCCCTCTGCCTGAAGTCCTCCTTCCACCTCCATGCACTCTGTTAACGGCTATGCCTCCTTCAGATCCCAGCTGGTCATCATTTACTCAGAAGGCCTTCCCTGATCTCAATATCTAGGTCAAATTCTTCTATGTTGGTTATATGATTAATGTGAGACTTCTCTAGGTGGCTCTCTGGAATTAGGGACCTGTTTGTTCACCACTGTAATTGTTTATAATAGATGAAATACCTCATACAGTAAATCTTCAGTGAATATGAACTAAATGAACAAGTAACTAAATCAATTATGGGTAGATGGGGAATGAGTGTGGAGATTATTCAAGCTTTTTTTTTTTTTAAAAAAAAAAGGAATATAGGCAGTTAAGAGTTTATAAGGGATAAATAGAGTAGTGTCTGACTCCTAACTATTCTGATAAGATAGTTTTGAATTGGTAAATTTGGGACAGATAATTAGGCAGCAGAAGGATGTATTAAGGAAAATGAAGGTTAACTTAAAGAAAAAGAGGGGGAAAAGTTCATTCTTTCATATCTTTGTATATAGCTATATAAGTCTTGGAAAATTATTTAAATATTAGAAATTCTCTATTGTTATCCCATTATACTTATAATAATAAAAAAGTTGTCATTATATCTCAAATTAGTCTAAGTTCAAGAACAAATTGAAATAAAAAATTTCATTATCCTTATATAAAATCACTTTACTTCTTCAAGTTAAATTTCTGTTACATGGAATGTGAAATTCTTAAATCTACTCTTTTTACTGTTTAAAAATCACCTACGATACTATTTTATGTAAGCAACAACTATGTCTTCATTTTAAATAGTGACAAATTAGCCAACAGCACTCACAATTAATTAAATATTTTAGCTCTAGACATGCATTTTAATACATTAGTGAATGCTATTTAATTAGAAGCTTTTCTTCACTAAAGTACTATAGATTCCTCTGAGGAGTAGCAGACAACTGAGATGTACCAGCAATTCAATAGTAACCGATTAACTGGTAATTAAGTTTCCATTGGTGATCAATCATCCATTTTGCAGAGACAGCTAGAATTGAGGGAAATCTGCTTAAAGGAAAAAATACCAGTTTTAAACTAAAGGCTATTTCAAATATTGCATCAGCTTCCGTGCTTATTTTGTTCCTTCTCTTGCTTACGCTTACTCCTTGTTTCTTTAATTAGGTAGCATCCTAAAAACCTTAAATGCTCAAAGTCCAGTGCTGGTGGAGTGATAATGAATTCATTGGGATATAAAACAGTTTTCTGTGAATGGAGTAGAGTCTTCGACTGTAAACTAGTAACAGCCTTCTATCAACAAGAGGCCGGAAATTGTCTTATTCATCTTTTATCCCCGTGTTTTGTGCCTAGCACATAGTCTGTATTGATAACAGCTTGCTTAAAAATTAATGTATCTGCAAAGTGACCAGACACATAGCCCATGTGCCTCCCCAGCTTGCTCTGTGGTCTGCCTTTCTGAACACGTAAGCAGAAGAATGGAGGTGAGCTGGCTCTCAGAATGTCTGAAAACCTGCAGGCACTTGCTAATCATTTTTAAATGAAGGAAAAGTAATACGACCAGAACTTCAGCCTCTTGTTTCTTCATGTGGAAGGCATAAAAGTAGAACTCTGAGACAGAGTTGAGGTAACATTTATTTTGTACCCTTCCAGGCTTTTCCTTCAGGAAATAGGAAGGTCTCTAAATGGTACCTCCTCAAGGACCTACAAGATTAAGTTATGTCTATTTTCCCCCTGAAACACATTCCTAAGTATAGAAACACTGCAAAATGCTGGAGTATTATTCACAGAACTCTTTGATTCTGAAAAATTGTGCAGTTTGGAACAACAACAACAAAAAAAACTACCATCATGTCAGGTTCAGGTGGCATTCGAATTCATAAGCCAGCAGAACCTAACTGTTTTTGTTCTTGATTTTCTCTGTAACTGAGATCTGTAGGAGAGGGGTAGGGGTATCAACTTCCAGAAAAATGTACCATTCCAGGGTTCGCTGTAGGAAAGGGAACTACTCCTTGACTCCTCCTGCTGAGAATCAAGATAAACTCAATGACTGGGGTCAGGGTGGCAGGAACTGGCCTACAGCCACATGTTGTCTTTGAGCCTGAATAGAATTTGAACTCCCAGAGAGCCTTGGTTTCAGCTCTCAGCACCACAAAGGTAAAGCACTAAATCTCAGACGGATTCACTGTGCCCCTTAAAGATAATGATTGAATGTGTTTATTGCTTCTTTGTACAGGAAAGCTGGTGTGGCTTCTTCTTACCACTTTATGCACAGTGAGCTCTTAGCTGTGCTCCTGGAATGGGGTTGGGTCCAGCTGGAAAAGCAACGATAGAGCGGCTGCCAAGGGTCTCCTTGCCACTCACACTTCCCTCAAAGCCAGGAGGTATTGAGCTTTGGGAGAAAACTAAGAAAGGTAGAAAGCAGTTCTCTGGTACAACAGCTGATTTGGGGCACCATATAGAAAGGTTTCAACAAAGCACCGGCTGGGAAGCCAGACTAACGCTCTCCTATTCGTAACAAAGGGAGGAAGAAGGAAGGAAGGGAGGGAGGGAGGAAATCTATCTTTTTCCTGTACCTACGCTGTGCTGGGCACTGAGGTTGGGCATTTTCATTTACAGCCAGAATTACAGCGGCCTTGTGAGCTTTTATCACACTCAATTTTCAGGAGGAGACCAGGGCAAACCAAGGGCATAGCCACAGCGCCCAGTTCACAGCGGACCTGCAATTAGGATTTAGTTCTCTCGGATTTCCAAGCTTATGCATTTCTTTTGCTACTATGTCCTATTCCGGGCAAAGTTCTGAGAACTGCATAATGACCAAAGTGGAAAGGGCCTTAGGCACCATCTTACTCCAGCCCCTAATTTTATGTATGAGGAACAAAGAGCTGGAATCATTGAACAAAAGTTTATCATTTAACATGTAACAAACCTACGAACTCTTGAAAGCAGGAAATGCAGATTCGCCCATCTCTGATTCCTTTGCTGAGAGAAAGACTGGAATTAGTCATTTTGGGCTGTTCTAGTCATTTATGCTTTCAAATTTACCTCACTTATCATGTTTCCACCCAGGTAACTTTGACATTTCATTCATCACCAACTTCTGTTTCTCTAGCATTTCCCACATCCAACCAGTTGTGAAATCTCACTAGACTCTGCAGCATCTCCCCTGCGCTCTGGAGCCACCCTTCCACCCCTGCCCCAGGCTAGGTGTTTTCTCTCTGGCCTTTTGGTCTCCGATCTCATTTGCTTTCAGATAGGACTTATGCACTGTCACTCACTTTTCCCCAAACCTAGTTGCTTCCCAAAGGCCTGCAGGCAAAGTCTAAATTTCTTATAGGACATCCAAACCAGCCTTGGTTTAGGTTTTAGGTTTTTTTTAAATTTTCCAATTAAGGTGAAGGGTCAGATGACCAAATGATCTCAGAGGACACAGAACTCTTTCCATTCTCGGATTCTTGTATTTGCCCTGGCAACTGATGTCCCACTGCCTGCTAGGTCATGTGCACCCCCTCCTTGCTCATGTAAACCTGAAGCTTGGCTCTCTTTACAAGGTCTTTAGAGTAATAGGAGTGATGTGTTTTAATGGGTGGGAAGGCGAATATGTAGTATAAGGATGCAGGAAGATAATAATTTAGCCCTGAAATATATGTCAAGAGGGAAAAAGAAGAAAAAAATTCACCCAATACAATATATTGTTTAGGCAGAGACACGGGTAGGACAACTAAAGGCAAGGGAAAGTTGAACAAAAAGAAATCACAATGGTTGTTTATCCACTTTTCTGAGAGGGAGAGGATATGACTGGGGTGGGACACAGAGAGGGCTTCAAAGGCCTTGGTACTATTCTCTTTTTAAGCCAGTGGCAAAGAAGTCAGCATTTGTTTTATTTTTCATATGCACAACACTCATTCATATACTAGTATATAGCACAGGATTCACACACACACACACACACACACACACATATATGAATATATTATAATAAAAATAAATTTTAAAAGAAAACAATGAATAAATGGGAAGTGGGGAAGTGAGGAAGTGGAGAGAGCCTATTAAAAACTCTCTCCAATTTCTTCTTTTTTGTTTTGTTAATCTTCACCCAAGGATATTTTTCCATTGATCTTTTAGGAGAGTGGAAGAGATGAGAGAAACACATAGATTAGTTGCTTCCTGAACATGCCCCGCCTAGGGCCCGGGCCAAGGAAGAGACTGCCACTAAGGTACATGTCCTTGACTGGAATCGAATCAGGGACCCCCTGTTCTTTAGGCTGATGTTCTACTCACTGAAGCAAACTGGCTAGGGCAAAAACTCTCTCCAATTTCTTTCTTTCTTTCTTTTTTTAATATATTTTTTATTGATTTTTTTTACAGAGAGGAAGGGAGAGGGATAGGAAGTCAGAAACATCGATGAGAGAGAGACATTGATCAGCCGCCTCCTGCACACCCCCCACTGGAGTTATGCCCGCAAGCAAGGTACATGCCCCCGACCGGAATCAAACCCGGGATCTTTCAGTCTGCAGGCCGACGCTCTATCCACTGAGCCAAAGCAGTCTTGGCTCTTTCCAATTTCTTGATATCCGAAGCAGGTTTGAAACATTCATGGCTTATCACAGTTCAAAGGAGCGCACAATAATACAGTAAAACCTCGATATAACAGACTAATTCAGGTGAGAAGAGTGTCCATTAAAGCCGATAGTCCATTATATATTAAAGTCAGTTTTCCAAATGAGTATGCTAAAAATTTACAACTTAGTTAGTTTACCTGTTTTTACTTATATAGACATGTCTGTGTCATTAAAATTAAGTATATATGAAAGTTTAATTTCACAGGAACATTCTCTATATGTATTACAGTAATTTTAAATTCATATTGAATGCACGTGTTCACGAGTCATCATCATGAGTAAACAAATGCACGTGGCTGAGGCGTGGCTTAGGGCATGTGACAATAGAAACAATTACCGCATGAGGCAGTGTGATCATGTACTCATCATTCCCCGAACATTGTTTATGAGGAGTGACTCCTGGATTTATATATGTTCACTATAGCTGTAGATATGCAATATTTATTTATGTTGGCAAAATGACTGCAGAGTTTTTTCCCCCAACATATGGCCTATTTGCTAACATTTATTAAAAATAACAGTAAATTAATAATAAAAATAACCTGTTAATTTAATTACAAGTAAATCTTGGTAAAAAGCATTTTAAAATGAACAGGGTAATAATTTTTACATATGACATAAGGACTGGAAAATTTTCCCCTTAAATCCATTAAATTCAAGTCTGCAAAACAGAGGGTTAACTGTACTGCTAAATAACAACTGCGTAGTGGATTGTGATTTTCAAAGTACATTATTAATCTGGACCTCTGAAGGCTGAGTTGGGTTTGTTATGAACATCTTATTTCTACCGAAAGAAATGAGGTTCAAGGAGTTATGAGTAAATATCACAACTTAAATCCTAGTTGTTGATTTCAAATTTTATATTCCTTTATTGCATCATGCTACTCACTTATAGGTTCCTACAGTGTTTCTGAGACAAATCCATACTCTAGGGCTGATCTGAGGACCCAACAAAAATGAATGAGCATACCTACAGGACAGGACTAGTTGTACTACTCCTGCTAGGATTTGATGAGTCACATGACTTCAGGCAAATCATTATATTTCTCTGTGTCTGAGTTTTAGTTTATAATGTATTTGATTCAAAATGTCTCCCCTAATTAACATTATGATGCATGCAGTGAATATGCAATTACATTTAAATTCAGTATAATTAAGAATATGGTATGTTTAAAATAGTGATTCTTTTAATTGATCTATAGGACAGATTTAGCTCATCTATAGATTTAAATGCTTACAGGTAGATTTTTAAAAGAAATGTAATGCCTCGCAAAATCTTTGCTAGTTCATTCAAAACAGTTTTCTTTCCTCCTTGCCTATGACTAAATTAACAGAAACAAAATACAAACTTTATTCATAATTATATTTTGTACTAGAGGCCCAGGGGTGTGTAAGATCGGGCCTAAACAGGCAGTTGAAAATCCCTCTCATAATCCAGGACTGCTGGCTCCCAATTGTTCACCTGCCTGCCTTCCTGATTGCCCCTAACCACTTCTGCCTGCCAGCCTGATCACCCTCTAACCACTCCCCTGCCAGCCTGATTGGTGCCTAACTGCTCCCCTACCAGCTTATTTGCCCCTAACTGCCTTCCCCTGCAGGCCTGGTCACCCCTAACTGCTCTTCCCTGCAGGACTGGGTCCCCTCTAACTGCCCTTCCTTGAAGGCCTGGTCATCTCCAACTTCCCTCCTCTGCCAGCATAATCATCCCCAATGCCCTCCCTTGCAGACCTGGTCCCTCCCAACTGCCCTCCCCTGCTGGCCATCTTGTCATGGCCATCTTGTGTCCACATGAGGGCAGTCATTTTGTGTATTGGAGTGATAGTCAATTTGCATATTATTCTTTTATTAGATAGGATTAGATAGGATAGAGGCCTAGTGCCCAGGTGGGGGCTAGTTGGTTTGCCTTGAAGGTGTCCCCGATTAGGTTGGGGGTTCCTTTGGGACATGGGGAGGCCTGTGGTTGTTTGCAGGCTGGCCATGGCCCCGGCAACCCAAGCACAGGCTCTGGTATCTGGGATTTATTTATCTTCTATAATTGAAACTTTGTAGCCATAAGCAGAGACCAAGGCAGGCCAGGGCAGGCAGAAAGCTTCCTTCATTGCTGGGGAAACCCAAGCCTCCTGCTCTCTTTGTGGCCACAGCCATCTTGGTTGGGTTAATTTGCATACTTGTTCCTGATTGGCGGTGGGTATAGCAGAGGTAGGTCAATTTGCATATTACTCTTTTATTAGATAGGCTAGATTCTGTGAACATGTAATAATGGTTTTCAGAGGGATACCTACTTCAAAATAAAAGGTCCCTTTTTGCCCAGGACTTTCCTATTGTCGACTAAAAATTCAACTGCTTTAATTTCAGGAATTCTACTTGCCCTAATTCCCCAAATTTCATTCATGTGCTCTTTTCTCTTTATTAAGTGGGACTGGGAAACAGGTGGTCTGGAATTAACCTTAGGCAGAGGTACAAAGTGTTGAACTTCAGTATCAGATTGATTCTTTTTTTTTAAAATAGGTTTTTATAGATTTCAGAGAGAAGGGAGATGGAGAGAGAGAAACATCAATGATGAGAGAGAATCAGTGATCAGCTTCCTCCTGCATGCCCCCCACTGGGGATCCAGCCTGCAACCCGGCATGTGCCCTGGCTGGAAATCAAACCATGATCTCCCGGTTCATACTAGGTCAACCACTGATGCACAACCACTGGTGGCTGGGCATCAGGTTGATTCTTTCAGACACATTTAAACTTCTCTCAGTATGTACTCAAATGTCTAAGATGTTAACATTGAAGCCTGATTCTTTGCAAAATGCCAAAGAGTTAGCTTTCTTGGTCAGACTGTTAGGGTGGTGTGGTTAAACCCTCAGAATCTGATTACATTGCTTGGGTTATGAATAGGACTCAGCCTGATGATATACTCAGTGCACACAGTCTAAAAGAAAGATGCTTCCTCGATACTTTTGCTGTCACCAACAACCTTGATGACAGATATAATCCCACCTCACAGCTTCAAGCCATAGTGGCTCATAAAAACCTGAGACCTCAATTGCAATTCTAGCAGGGGAGCAAAGCTGGGGGGGGGGGCTCTAAGAAGCTCTAAGAAGGAAGAAAGGGAATTCTCTGGCTGCGTGTTCACCCTCAGATGGCCATAAATGTAGCACAACCAGGCCAGCCAGCTGCTGGCTCAACACTGCTGACTCATGAGATGTTGGATGCTGCCTCAGGGTGATGACCTAACTTCACACATCCGGAGGCTTTCTCTCTTCTGGGGACCAGCCCTGTCTCTACAAATGCCTCCAGGCCAAATTTAAGTATGCCATAGATGGCATTCAAATTCTTCCTTTTTCTAAGCTGACTCCTTCTTCTAGCTTTCTTTTTCTATATGGCATCAATAGCCACCCTCTCCCTAAAGGTGTGGTCTCAACCATCTTTGACACTTTTTCTTTTATTGTTAATGTCCACCTATTGATACTTGAAAGCCTTTACTCAAAGAAACCTGATACTTGGCCTCCTACAATACGATTTCCTTGATTTCAGACCCTCCTCCCTCAATTCCATCTCTATATATTTAGAGTAATAGTCTCAAATCCCTTTTTAGTCATGTCTAGCGGTAATCACCCAGGCCTAGTGGGGAAGAATATGAGCTCAGTGTGGCCCTGCCCTTATGGGCTGTGCAAACTTAGCAAGGATAGACACTTAGCTCTCCAAGTCTCACTTCACTTGTAAGATGGAAAAATACATACTATCTAATAGAATTGTTCTGAAGTTTAAATGAAATGAATCCAGGGCTAACAATATATTAAAGGATCGCTCTCTTCATTCATTTAGTCATTTAAAAATATCTGAGTACACCTGAAACTAATACAAAGTCATGCGGAATGTAAACTATAATTGAAAAATAAAATATTTATTGAGACATGCAGTGGGTCGAATAGTTTCTGCCCCCAAAATTGATGACCTCAAAATATAGTCTTATTTGAAAACAGGCTTTTGATATGTAATTCATTAAGCTTCTTGAGATAACATCATCCTGGATTTAGTGTTAGCCCTAAGTCCAATGAATGTTGTCTTTACAAAAAGAGAGGACACACAGAGACTACAGAGGAGATGGCCAAGTGAAGAATGAGGCAGAGATAGGAGTTGTGCTACTGCAACCTAAGGTATTCCTAGGAGCACCAGAACTGCAAGTAAGGAAGGCTTTTTCCCTAGAGTCTTCAAAAAGAGCACGAACTTGGCCAACACCTTGATTTCAAACTCTAGCCTCGACTGTGTGAGAATACATTTCTGTAGTTTTAAGCTATAAAGTTTGTGGTAATTTTTTATGGCACTCACAGGAAACTAATAAAAACCATACCATGTGACAGATATTGTTCTGGGTGTTGGAAGGATATAACAATGAACCTAAAGGCCTACATCCCTACCCCTGTGCAACTTCAATAGCTATTATTATTGTTGTTGTTGGTCTAGTGGTTCCTCACAATGCCTGTAAAGGTGAAGTCCAAAATTCTAATGATTTAGATTAACAAGCCTCAGGTTCTTTATCTGTAAAATGGAAACACTCATACTTAATAGAATTACTTACAGCTAGCAAGGTTGAGCCTATAATTTGTTCAATATTAGCTTTCATTATTTTCTAAAGCAGGGGTTGGCACACTTCTTTTGTAAAGAGCTAGATAGCAAACATGTTAGAGGCTTTGAGTATCATAGGGTTTCTGTAATATATATTGGCTTGTTTGTGTTATTTTCTAACTCTTTAAAAATTTAAAAATAATTTTTAACTTACTGGACATACAAAAACAAGCCAGTTTGCCAATCCTAGCAAATGCTTCTGCCTATAATCTAACCTGGTCCCTCTGTGTTACTTGATGGCACCATGTACACAGGGAGACAAGAGACAGACACAAAAAACAGCTAATTAATAATGTAAAGTATAAAGAATATAGTTGACAGATTAAGTGCTGAAAATACTGGTACAGGTAGTAAATGCTATATGATGAGAAAAAGGATAAGATCAGTGTGAGCTTCAGCAGTGGGGAAGGATCATGGCAGAAGCTGAAGTTGAGCCCAGTCTTCACAGAAGTTGAATGATTGAAGAGGGAAGAGAGAAATATTTGGAACAGAATATACTTCATGTATATGTGTATATGGATTTATATACACACGTGTACAAATGTATTTATATATATATATATAAGTGAAATAAGTCATCCTATCTAATAAGAGTAATATGCAAATTACTGAACCTCTGCTACACACAAAGCCACATCTACCAGCCACGCCCACCAGCCAATAAGAGCAAGCATGCAAATTAACCCAACCAAGATGGCTACAGCTTCTCCTCAAAGGAGATAAACTAACCTCAATCCTCCTGAACCCACCAGAGGCTCTTTCAGTGAATGAGCCTAACAGGCAGCTGGCAGGCAAAAGTAGGTGGAGGTGGATCCTGGGGTGCCTCAGGATTTTTGCTGCCCTGCCCTGGATCTGGTGGTGGTAAAAAGCCAGTCTTGGAGTATGGTTTGGTCTTCCCGTGCACACCCAAGCCCAGCAGAGGCAGCCACAAACTGTGGATTGCTTGTAGCTTCAAATAGGTTTCCAAGGGTCAGGGACAGACAGCATCTGACATTGACCTGCAACAGAGTCCCTTCCAAGAGGCCCAGAACCAACACATTAAGTGCCCAACTTCAGACAACAACAGAAGAGAACCCAATAAACTTCACAAACATCAGGTTCAAAGAGAGATAGCACTGTGCTGTGGCAAATTCTGCTTTTTCCTTTTCTGTTTTTCTTTCTTTCTTTCTTTCTTTCTTTCTTTCTTTCTTTCTTTCTTTCTTTCTTTCTTTCTTTCTTTCTTTCTTTCTTTCCTTCCTCCTTTCCTTCTCTCTCTCTCTCTCTCTCTCTCTCTCTCTCTCTCTCTTTCTTTCTTTCTTTCTTTCTTTCTTTCTTTCTTTTATTTTTTTGATCAGCACCTCCAAAAGAGCTAGCACACTGTGGTTGGATTTGAGCCTCACAGTAAGCCAGCCTGAGGGTTGATCCCATGCACAAACAGGCCAACAGAAACCAAGACTAAATTGTAAGGGAGGGCCCACATTACCCACACAAGGGACATTCTAGCACACTCAGTTCAGGAGACCAAGGAGACTATACCAATGAGTCCCATAGGACACCTACTACAGAAGGGCATCCCATGAAGACTGGGAGTTACAGCAGATCTATGTACTATACCGGAACAAATACAAAGAGGCAGCCAAAATAGGAAGGTAAATAAACAGACTCCAAATAAAAGAACAGAACTCCCCAGAGAAAGAGCTAAATGAAATGAAGACAAGCCATTTATCAGAGTTCAAAGTAATAGTTTTAAGAATGCTCAAAGAACTTAGAATTACAACAGCATAGGAAAAGACATAGAAAACATAATCTAAAAGGAAGAATACAATATTTGACATCAAAGATACACTGAAAGAAATAAACAGTAGATTAGCGGAAGTAGAGGACTGAATGGAAGAGAAGGTAAAAACAACAACAACAAAACACCCCATCCAATCAGAGCAACACAAGGAATGAGGATAGGCCCTAGCTGGAGTTGCTAACTGGTTAGAGCATTGGCCCACACACCAAAGAGTTTGATTCCCAATCAAGGGTACATAAAAAAAAATTATAGGTTGTGAGATGGATAAGGGGTGCCTGAGTTACCTTGTACCAGATTACGGAGTCAACTATGAATATTTCTTTCTAATCCTTGTTCAGTGACTCGACATTGACAGCTTGAAATTGGCTTGATGGGGTGTTTCTACCATAGAAATTTGCAAACACTACAAATCAGGGGCTTATGATTCCTCTTCCCCCCTGTTAAACATTTACTAGCATACCACTAAGTGTGAGGAGGACCAGGAAACAGCTGGGGTAAGAAATTCCTTGAATATCATACTAAAGAGTATGGATTTTACTCTGAAACCACTGGGATGTCCTCAAATTATGTTAAGGAATATAGTTACACAAAATAATTTGTTTTTAGAAAAGATTACTTATTCCAGCAGCAGTGTGGAAAAAAATAGATCGGTTGAGGATGAGGATGGAGTCAAGGAGATCTAGTTTTATCTACTGGCACCATTTTCATTACACTAATAACACAAAACCTGTCTGGAATGATAACATACTATTTTCTGTTTCTGCTTTGTGTACATGCAGAAGGAGAGAAGAAGTAAAGATTTTTAAACTTCATATTTACTACGAATAAGGCCAGGTTTTATCCTGAAAAAGGAATAGAAGAAGCAGACCAAATTAGAAGGCTGAGGTAGGCTGGATGGTTCTTTGGAAACATTAAGTTTCTTGATTAAATAAGTGTTTTTAGTTGCACCCAAACCAGCAGCTGGATAAGGTGCCTAAGAAAGTCTGAAATAAGGCTGTTACACAGAATGTCAACATAGGTTAATGAATGAGAGAGGTTATGTAAACTATTACTTAATCCCAATTGAGGGTTTCCTGAGCCACTGGGGAACTGGGTTGAGGTTGATAAACAAGAGTAAAGTTAGAAGAAACAGAGCATTAAACAAACAATAGTTCAGTTTAACTTGTGATTTACCCAGAATTTAGAGTATAAAACGAAATACTTGCTAGTAGCAAAAAAGGTAGAATAAAACTATATCAATATTGCTATTAAAATAACTGCCTGTTCACTCACTGGAAAAGAGGTTTTATTACATATTGGCAGAGAAAATAGAAAATTTGACTGCTTCTTAACTAGTTCTAACATACAAAGTATTATGTAAGGCACTAGGAGTTTGTCATAATATCAGGTTCTAAGGTTTCAGAAAATTCAGTAACAGTCACATAAATACTGAATTACTAATTACTTATAAAAATGTATGTTTTTAGTTTCCAATATTTCATAACTTTTTTTTCTGAGTCTGTGTGCATTCAATTGGATTGTTAGCACCAGGGTCATATAGTTAACCTAGGTCCTGTAATAATTTGGAGGTTTTTAAAAAAACAAGAACAATAAAAATAACCTTCTTCTGTTAGATCTGGTAAAGTCCTGGTGTATATTTTTCTGTGATATAAACAGTGCCTCAAATGGTGAACTTTAAATTTTCAATACTGAGGTGAAAATGTTTTCCTGTGCAGAATCTACTAAAAGCAAATAGCAAATATAATAAACAACATAAACTGATGAACAAAAACAGATCCAGAGAAAGAGAAGCATCTATCAGACCATCAAACCTTAGAGGGTGAGGGTAAGGGAGAGAGATCAACCAAAGGACTTGTATGCATGCATATAAGCATAACCAATGGACACAGACACCAGGGGGAGTGAGGATATGAGTGGGGATGGGATGAGTGGGCAATAGGGGGATAAAGATACATACATAATACCTTACTCAATAAAAGATCAATAAACAAACAAACAAACAAACAAATAAAATAAGGAAATGAAAGAAGAAAGGGAAGGAGAAACTAAACAGGAAATCTCCCTTTGTGCTTATAGGTATCCTTCATGCAATTTTCTACATCCTACTTGACACTGTGGGAATAATCAAAAGACACATTTTAATAAAATGTGTTGTCCTAAGGAGGGTGGGGAGAGAATACATTTGTTGAAACAACTGAAGAAATTTGAATATGAGCTGATTATTAGATGATATCTAAGTTGTGGTAAGGGTAATAGGTTTATATTGGAAAATGTCCTAATTTTTAGCAGGTGCATGTTGAAGGTTTAGGGTGAAATTTCATGATGTCAATGTTTGAAAAGTTTTAAAATAAAACATTAGAAGAAAACACAACAAAACAAACAAACAAAAAAAGCAAATGGAGACAGGAAAGGAGGCCTGGGGTAATGAGTGTGCCACCATGCCACACACCCAGCATCATAGAAAGCATTGCTTGCCTAAAAATCTGAAATTGTTGCTTATTTTCATAAGCATTTGATTCTAAAAAAGCATCCAGATAGAAAACATCAATCATTTTGACTACTTACCATAATGTAATATTTTTAAAAAGCAGACACATTTCTAGCCCTTTTTGTACACATCAAGAACCTGTACTTTGATCTTCCAATGTTAATTAGGGAAGTACACTTACTATTGTTAAACTACCACATATGCATATGTTACTTAGCATTCTGCAAACACTGACTAATATCCTTAATAATGGACCAGTAACAGAACTGATCTTGTATTCTGTCTGCTATCATGTACTATGTGAAATTAAGAATTTTTTATGACTCTTCTAAAATGAGACTGAATTTAGTTGACAATAAGAAACACCACCCTTGCCAAAACTGGTTTGGCTCAGTAGATAGAGCGTCGGCCTGTGGACTGAAGGGTCTCAGGTTTGATTCTGGTCAAGGGCATGTGCCTTAGTTGCGGGCACATCCCCAGTAGGGGATGTGCAGGAGGCAGCTGATCGATGTCTCTTTCTCATCTATGTTTCTAACTCTCTATCCCTTTCCCTTCCTCTCTGTAAAAAAATCAATGAAATATATGTAAAAAAAAAGAAACCCACCCATTTCTTTCCATAACAGGTCTAGATACACCCAATGTAACTGGTGTTTTTCAAATTAGAAATATTTCTCTATTACTCTTACTAAAGCATTTACTGATTCCTATTTACCATGATGTTGGAGCAATAAATAAGTCTACATTTAATGAATCATTAGGTATATTCTATTCTATTATAAATTCCTCATCTTTATTCATTTAATTCAGTTCTCAAATAACAGACTCACATAATTTAATCTCATATTCACCTTTATTATTGCACCTTAAAACATTTCCAGAGCTTTATACCTTTCCTATTAATAAATATATGAAAAAAAATAACCTCACCTCCTTATTATATATTTTGAAGTTCTGTATAACTCTTACACACACTGTATTCTTATAAACAATCTCTTACATTCAAGATTTTGGACACCTTGCTGGAAAATAAACAGTCCTTTGCCTGTAATTATAGCTTCAGCAAGGGGCTAGCTAGTGACCTCTCTGACTTACAGGCAGGGGAATAAACCTTGAAGATTAAATACCTCCTATTCCCTCATTGTTTCCCTTGGCAAAGTCCACTTCTTTCTCGGCCAAGCAAAAGTAAGCAAAGCAAATACAGGAGTTAAATATTTCCTTTGATTCCTCATACCTTTATTTTTTTTATTTTATTTTAAAGCTTTGAGGTTTGTGGAGATGACAAAAACAATGCCTTTTATGATCATCATAAAAATACATTTGTCGAGTTTATCAAGACCTTTTACTCAAACACCTTAGCAATTCAGATGGTCTCTGTTTACTGTGTTAATATATATATTTCTTTTAGAAGACAAACTTTTTTTTGTCAAGTAAAAGAAACACTACTGTCTATGGTCTTGCGAAGCATGTGCATAGAGCTTAGGTACAAAGAAGCATAACAAACTGCCACTAGGACCTTAAACTTATTTAAATATTTGCAAGATTATGATTAAACATATACACACAAGAGGCCCAGTTCATGAATTCATGCATCAGTGGGGTCCCTCAACCTGGCCTGTGGGATTAGGCCCAAACTGGTTCTCTGACATCCTCCAAAGAGTCCCGGATTGCGAGAGGGTGCACCATTGGAGCCGGGGAGGGACCATGGGAGAGCTCCAGGGCATGTCTGGTCTGTTGCTCAGTCCTGATTGGCTGGACCCCAGCAGCAAGCTAACTTAATGGTCAGAACGTCTGCCTCCTGGTGGTCAGTGCACATCATAGCAAGCAGTTGAGCTGCCTTAGCATTCATTAGCATATTATACTCTTATTAGTTTAACGGTCCACTGGTTGACCAGACACTTAGTATATTAGGCTTTTATTATATAGGATGATTAAAATGAGAAAAGCAAAATGTAGCTAGAGATTCATTAGAACAGTGGTTAGCAAACTCTGGCTTGCGAGTCACATGCAGCTCTTTGGCCCATTGAGTTTTTAGCAAAGGCCAGCTTAGGAGTACCCTAATCTATAATAATAAAAGCATAATATGCTAATTAGACTGGACAGCCAAATGACCTTCCGGACATCATTCTGAAAGAAGCTGAGGTGGCGAGGGCCGAGGGGGTTGGGGTGATCAATGAGGCAGGCGAGTGGTTAGGAGTGATGAGGCAGGCAGGTAGGCAAGCAGTTAGAAGGCAGTGGTCCCAGATTGTTAGAGGAATGTCCGACTGCCAGCAGTTAGATATTCCCCAAGGGGTCCTGGATTAGGAGAGGCTGCAGGCTGGACTGAGGGAACCCCCCACCCCTAGCCCCTGTGCATGAATTTCATGCACTGGGCCTCTAGTTAATAATAATGTACCTACCTATATAGTTTAAGTTTAAAAAATCTGATTCTCAAAAGAAATTTCAATCGTTGTACTGTTGATATTTGGCTCTGTTGACTAATGGGTTTGCCAACCACTGCCGACCACTGCATCAGAACAACATAACCATGCCACAAACTAGAGAGAATGCCCCTGTACATTCAGTAGGTGCTCATGACATCTTCAGGTCCCTGGAACACTTGTCTCCTAACTGACCCTCTAGGGCAGTGGTTCTAGGGCCTAAGCTACATGATTCACATGAGAAGGAAATTTTCTAAAATGGATTCAGTTGTGCAGAGCACAGTGCACAGAGGCAGAAAGAGAATATGACTGGGGCCTACCTCAGCATCACATTCCCTTGAACTCAATTAACTTTTACAATTTTGATAATTTCAAAAGAGTTTATTTTGTTGTTCTCAGGATTATAGTTCACTTGGTCCCAGGACATACTGGTAGATAACAGGATAATCCCGCCCATCCCCCCAAAGCACAGGTTCTTCTGACAAATAGGATCCCAAGTGTTAGCCACAGAAGAAACGAAGGGGTGGGGGATAAGAGAAAAACAACTTGGACTTCTTATTTTCAAAGAAGGTGATATGAGAGGCAGTGGGAATGAGCGCTACCTAAATTATGTCTGTAGCTTCTAGAATCTACACATATTTTCTTCACATTAAAAATCATTTAATGAAAAGTAATTTAATTCGTTTAGAAACCCAAGAAAAGACAATGTTTGTATATAGTAAAACAAAAACTGTTTAAAAAAAAGTTAATTCTCCAGGATAGTTCCACTTGGGATATATTTGTGTAAGTATAAAGTAATATGCACTCATGACTAGAACCCACTTTAAAAAGCTGGATGAATGAAGCACCATGTAGCTAACACCTAAAGCTTGTGAAATAGGTAAGAATTATTAGTTTGTTAAATACTGGCTATGGATTTGCCCATCTTCTAAAAATATGTTTTTTCCTAAAATTTTGAGCTTCATATAAGTTATTGTTTAACCTTATGCAAAGTTAATTTTCACCTCTTCAGGTGGCCTATTGTGACTATACTACCAAATTAACATATTCTTCCTTACCTGTATTCACAGGTATTTATTTCCCTCATACTGTATTTCATAAATCATCATGATATATTTGTATACTGGGTTGAATGATCACATACTGTAATCTCCCGTAGTTTGTTTGCACCTTAAAGACAAGAACCATGCCTATCTCATTCACCATTGAAATACCAGCAAGGTTAGGCATTCAATAAATATCTGTTTAATTTTCTGATGAATCTTGGGTGTGTGATAAAATCTTTTCCTCTGTCTCTTGCTGAAAACAATGATTATAAATTTTTGGTCAATTTATGCACTAAATAAGATAGTTTGGCTTCTAGCATTTGGTTTATACTAACAAGATGAAAAACAAGAATATAATGTAATTAGCTTAAAGTAAATGGAAAATATTGCACATTTTATTGTCAATATAATTTTTAAAGACACTCGTTTTTGCTATTGACTGTCACTGCATTAGTGCTTGTAATCTACTTAGTGCGTTAGCACTAAATACTATTGATTCATTTGGCTAAACGACCAATTTAATCTTTGCATTTCTTTCTATTTCCTGAACAGCAATTCACCTATAGTTTAGTTAGGAGACTAGCTGCAAGTGTTATAGGATTTTAAAAAAATCTGAGCATGAACTATTTTATTTTTTATCTTTATTGTTGAGATTATTACAGATGTAATAATCTTTCCTTTCCTTCCCCGTTGCCCATCTCCACCTGGTTCCCGCCCAATCCCAAGCCTTCAATGAACATTGGCTGTGACTATGGGCAAGAGTCAATAGGATTTTAAATTTAAAATCTCATTAGAAAATTTAATGTCATACAGGTTTACACTTTTTTGATACATGGAGACAAATTCTAGTAAATTATGAATAGCCCATGTATTTTGAAATAACTCAGCAAAGTTAATTTTCATAAATTCGATTATAGAAAAGAATGTTTTACAAATCAAAACTGACCTTAATTTACCCCTTTTATCTAGAACACAATTTGAAATATCACCTACCATTTTGTCCTCTGATTAATACACATTTTGCTGATTTACCCAAATAAGACAACTAATGTCAGACTTTAGTTTGAATTCTCAAAAATATTTATACTATTCATAAACTATTCTCCCCTACATGTGAACATCAAGAATGCTTAAAATAGCCTTTATTCTATGTTAGTGTACATTTGTAAAGCATTTTTCTGTGCTCGTGTTGAAGCACTAGAGAATATTTTTGAAGGAGAGAAGGTGGACAAACTTCGTCTACTCCCATGTTAGCCAAGGTCTAGGGTGACGTACTCTATGCCTCTTTCCCAAGGCTATTAGGATAGGAAGTCAACACTCCTCTGCAAGTAATTCAGATGCAAAGGAACTGCCTGGAACATGTTAGTTAGAAAAAATATATGATTAGCAGACTGGAATATATCCAGTGGGGACCCTAGAATCATCACATTCACTGTTATAAAAAAAAAAGAAAATCAGGGGAGTTTTACTTCAAGAATAGCTGAACCATTTGGTTTTACTTCCCTCATAAATGAGCCCTTTACTGGCTTTCCTGGCTACTGGAGACGTGTCTTACAGACATATCTGGGCCTTGAGTCATTCTGAACTCTGTGTGCCCACTGACTCAGTATCTGTGCCCATCCATGACTAAGCAACGGCAGAAATTCCTTTGGCTCTTCTATCCAAATTCTGATAGATGCCCATTCTTTAAAATTAGTATGAAGAGATAAGAAAGCAAAGTAGGGTGGCTATTGTTAGGAGAGAATTCTAAAGTATTCTTAGCTAAAAAATCCATTATTACTCAAGGTGATTAATATTCTAATAAAAATGCCGGATCCTATGTGCTTTCAGAAGTTTAATCATATAGTCAAATTACAATAAAAATATCATATATTTGATTTGTGTCTTCAAAGTTTTATTAAAATGTCAGCATTTCAAACACCAACTTTAAGATTTTTTTGCTATATTGTTTGCTACATTGATTTTACCTAATGACTCTTCACTTAGAGACCAACTATTTAAATAAAACACAGATAATACCTCCTGCTTTAAAAGACATTCAAAGAATGAAGAATTCATTTTATGTATATGGCATAGTTAACTTTTAATTGCTCATACAGGGGAAATACTATCAATCACATTATGAGTCAATATGATACACAGATAAAGCCCATCTACATTTTTAGTGAGTTTCAGAATTAACTGCTTTTCTTTGCTGTTAGTTTATAAAAACATCATGCCATTCTTTCTTAGGGTAGACCTGTGAATAAGCTATGAAATGGTTTAAAAATTGCTTAGGAAGAGAAGAGAAAAAAGCAAAGGCATCAGTGGTTCGTTCAGTAACACATTTTCTAATACCCAGGGTGTGCTCAGTGAACTCAGAGAGTGTTACAAAATTCTGGAAAGAACATAATTTAAAATTCCTTTTAATAAAATAATACAACATGCTACTTTTCATAGGATGGGTAGCATGGAAAGTTCAAGTAAATAGGTTAGGGAGCAGCAACTCCCTAAGCCTGGCAAAGAGTAAAGAAGTGTTCACAAAAGGAGAGGAGTCAACCCCCATAAATGAGTTTCTATTCAGAATGTTTTAAAAAGTAAATTGAATCCTTACACTGCAAGAATTTTCTTCCTTGCAAGGTTTTGCTTTGGTAGCTAAGCTATTACATTTGGCATCTCCAAAATATTCAGTGTTTAGAATAAAGAATCCTCAATAACATTTTTCATATAGGATAACATCCTCTCATTTCAAGGCACAAGAAATAAAAAAAAAACCTGAAATCTAACTTCATATTTTTCATCTTGTAATACAAACTGCATTCTCTTAAGATACTAGATTGCTTAAATAAGACATGTCAAAACCAGTATAATTACATGGATGTTATTTGCAACACTGACTCCCTATTCTCTGTTCAAATGTTGGGGTGTGGGAGATTATAGATGTATGGCCCATAAAGAGTTATAAATCTTTGTTTATTTTATTAAATATTATGAGACATGTCCTGAGAATGACAGATCAATAATGATCCTTGTGGTTTCCTGATAGAAGGCTGCAATTATTTTCTTCCATTACAATTTAAATGTAACCCAATTTTACTCATCTATCATCTTTTTATAATAGTAATAAAGAAACATCACTGTGTGTTTCTGCCTATTTCTATTGTTCCTTGTTTGCATCTTGTTTTGATTTTGTTTTCATTCAAAATTGTTCTAATCACTTTGCTTTCTTCCTTTGATAGTTCTGAGCAGTGACCCTTTAACTTTGCCAAACTTTCAGATAGAGATGGAAAATTACTACTTTAAGTTTCCTTTATTTTGGAAAGCAGTTATCTACTTTTTGCATTTGAGTATAAATGATAATTACATATAAGAAAGCTTGATAAAAACAACCTGTGAGTTTAAGTTTTTCTAAAACTTCATTATCTGCAAGTTCTTTAATGCATAGTATAACTTAAATTACATAAGCAGAGTATATTATAGTGCTTGGAAGGGAAAGTTGGGGAGCAAGCAGTACACTTTATACCTTCTAGCTTGATTATAGTACATTTCTGATTCAACTGTCTTTGTCTCCACTCCCAAAACACCACAACCTCCCACCTCTCCTTTTCTTTTTTCCTTTCTCTTGAGTTATAAGAATGACTTGCACATTCTTAAACATTATGGAGGAGGGTCACTCATAATAGGTTGGTACAGAAAAGAAAGACCCTTATGATCAATAAAATCAGAATATGCCTCTTCCATAACACAATTCAATAATTTGAATCTGCCTTTCTTTATATAAGTACTAGAGGCCTGTTGCACAAAATTGTGCACTGGGGTAGTGTCACTCGGCCCAGCCTGCACTTTCTCCAACCTGGGACCCCCTGGGGGAGGTCCAAATGCTGGTTTAGGCCAGATTCTTCAGGGATGGGACCTAAATTGGCAATTAGACATTCCTCCACAATCCAGAACTGCTAGCTCCTAACCGCTTGCCTGCCTGCCTGATTGCCCTTAACTGTTTCTGCCTGCCAGTCACTCCCAATTGCCCTCCCCTGCCAGCCTGTTCACCTGCAATTGTCCTCCCCTGCCAGCCATCTTGTGGTGGCCATCTAGTGATGAGATGGTGGTGGCCATCTTGTGATGATGCAAGGGTGAGACGCCACCTAGGCTTTTATTAGATTTCTTACAATAATAGCTGTTATTTATTATGTGCCATGAAATAAGTTTAGATGTTTTACAAACATTGTTGCATTTGTTCACACAATAGTCCTGCATGGAAGAAGATAGGTACAGAGATTTTAAATAATGTTCTCATGGCCAAAGAGAAAATGTTGGGGTAAGATTTAAACCCTGATCTCTTTGACTTCAGTTTTGTTCCATTAGGCCTTGCTGTCTCCAAAGAGCTAAATTATTGTCATCTTATTGTGCCAGGTTTCTTATATACATTATCCCAGATTTTTATAAAGCCCAGTGAAGTATGTGTTGTTATCTGCATGTTACAAATGAAGAGACTGAGGCTCTAAGAAGTTAAGTAATGTGGCAGAAGTCACCCAGCTAGTAGGCCAGGACTTCTCTCCAGGTGTATCTGGCACCAAATGATGCGTTTTTCACTGAACTGGTTAATAATTTGTCATGAAGATGATAAAGATGCTAATGAAAATATCTGCTGTAAGTCTACATTTACTCTCTCAAGTGGCTTACAGACAGAGCAAAACTCTGATAATGAGATTGCACAAAAACAGTGCGACATGAGGGTTACACTTCCTGGGTAAGTGAGAGAATCCTTTTTAATTTCCACTTTGACTGAAATTAAAAATCTCTCCAAACGTATTATTCTACTTCTCTTAGTAAGTATACTATGATTTAAGAAACAGGATCTTTGCTGATTTGGGGATTTAAAAAATTCCTTTATTAAATATTTTTATTTATAGGATTCTGGGCTAAATGTGTACTGATTATAGTTTTTTCCTGGAATAACTGTCATGTTAACAAATCATCTATATGACACTCTTGGAGATACCAGTTAATGTGCTTAAAATTAACTAAATCTTTAATTCTATTTATCCCAACTAGACTATAAGTCTTTTTTTTTACCCAATTTTGGGTTTTACAAGTCTCCATATTACAGGACATTTTTTTCAATTACTTCATTTTGAATAATGATGTGCAGTTCAGGGACTATGCATTAGTCTAAAACGACTTCAATCAATTCTAAGGAGGTTAAGATATTTGACATTTGTGGGCGTATAACTTCATAAATCTAAATGTTGGAAGTCACTAGAAACAAACCTTTTAAGAATCACTTTCAAATGTGACACACAAAATGGTTATTTTATGAATATAAAAATATATTATTAGAGAACAACTGATATAATAACACTAATATTGCATGAATGGGATATTTGTGGCTTGAGATAAGTTTCCAGAAACAGCCTCATATGTGAAGCACAGATAACTTAGAGGTGAGAATGATGTGCTCTGGAAACTATTAGATGACTCAAAAGAGAACTTTAGTGATGTCATCAATAGGAGAAGATGTATACAGTTTGTATAGCTAGTGTTTCACAAAATGTCAGAGGGCGAAAGCAGCATGAGTGATCATAAATATGCAAGTCCAGCCTGACAGACCTCCTGGACCCCTACATTTAGGAGACCTTCATTAGCGCTCCCTTTGTCTGATCTTGTAATATAACACCCCTCCTTTTTTTTTTTTAGTGAACCAGTTTATTTACATAATACAAATTCTGCCATGCAGCTTGTGAATTGTACTCAGGTGAATAATAAAGAAGATAAGCACTATATTGTATTTAAAAATGACATATATAGAAAGATAATTGCCTCTTAAATGAGTTAACTACAATTTTATAAATCACTATAGAAAATATAAAACAGCCATGGATAATTTTAAAATGTAGTCTGTCAGTAAAGAGCTTTTACATAGGTAAAATTAAAATTTTTAATAAATCCAGTAAAACAAAAATAACTTAAACCTACATTATTACAAGGCTCAGATTTGGAGGCAATTTTAAATAGTTATTCTTTAATATTAACAATGCCTTACTGAAACTGGTTTGGCTCAGTGGATAGAGTGTTGGCCTGCGGACTGAAGGGTCCCAGGTTCGATTCTGGTCAAAGGGCAGGAACCCTGGTTTTGGGCACATTCCCAATAGTGTGTGCAGGAAGCAGCTGATTGATGTTTCTCTCTCATCGATGTTTCTAACTACCTCTCTCCCTTCCTCTTTGTAAAAAATCAATAAAATATATTAAAAAACAAAACAAAACAAAAAAATGCCTTAAAATTTTTGCCTGTAGTGATGTGCACACAGCAGGTGGTCAATAAATGCTGATAAACAGAAGTGTTTATAATTGCCAGCAATCCATATTCATTCATTTCTATGTTACAATAAATACATAATAGTAAAAATAAGAATGAGAAAGGACAATATTTTTTACAATATTTTTTACAATATTTAACATTTTCATGAAAAGATGAAATGTTTATATAGTATAATTCTTCTTACAGTCAGACCTTTTATATTTGAGAAAACAGTCTTAAACACATTATGCTTTTTTTACTTAATTCATATGACAAGTACTAAATAATTCATATACTGTAACAAAAAATAAGGAATATTTTTAAAAGTTAAAATAAAACTTAAAGTTTCAATATGTTTTTGAGAAGAATTTATAAAAAAAAATGGTTCCAGACTTAAAATAAGTAGACTTCTTCATTTTTAAATTCATTGTAAATAGTGTATTTTGTATGGTCAATATGATAAAATATCTATTTAAAAGAAATATATCTACCAGCTGACGGTGTGACTCATTGATTGAGTGGGTGAACTATGAACCAGGAGGTTGAGGTTGACCTATGAACCAGGAAGGTGAAGTTCAATGGTAATATAAACCTTTTTTTCACATGGAGGGAAGCTCCAGGTGGGCCAGACAACCTCATCTTGGCTGTGTTCACACTTGAGGACTGGCCAGAAGCCTCAGAGGAGTTACTGCCCCTCCCTTCCTCCCTCCCTCCCTCCTTCCTTCCTTCCTTCCTTCCTTCCTTCCTTCCTTCCTTCCTTCCTTCCTTCCTTCCTTCCTTTTCCAATTACAAGAGAATGTTTATTTAGAAAGTCTTAGAGGTAGAAAAGGTGAGCCAGCTAGGCTGCATGGGGTCAGGAAATAAGGTAAAAAAAACCCAAAAAACAAAAAACAAGCCCTTGGAGCTCAGGAAAGAGAAAAGCAAAGGTCATGTGCCTGGGGGAAAGAAGAGGAGAAGGGAAGGGTGGAGATGTACTCCAGACACAGTATGCCAGGGAAAGAAGGGGCAAAGGCGAAGGCATGCTCCAGAGGTGGAGAACTGTTTTCCAAAGGCAAGAATTCTAGGTGAGGTCTTAGGGAAATGTCCCAATAGAATACTCATCAGCTTTATGCCAATGCACCAAAATGAGATTTATTCTTCTGACTTCATCAGTCCTTAGGTGTGATTGGCACAAATGGCACTAATTGGATTTCCGTTATCTATCTCCTTGAATAGGGTGATTTGCCAAATCTTTCTTAACCCTGTCCACAGAGCACACAATAATCCCTCAATAAAAATCTGATTGATTAGTCATGTTAATAACAAAACTACAATATATGTTCACCAAAATAGAAACTCAGTTCTAAGAAACTGTTAGAAGGGTCACCTGATATTTTGCCAAGTAAATTTGCCAAGACAAATGGAGTCATTTTATTGCTTAGAGTCTCTCCAAACTAGTTGGATCTTGTAAGTCATTTTTTTTTTCTGTGAATAATGGCTCTAGGTATCTCACTCTATGCTGATTATATGCTGATTACTGGAACAATCTGAGGTTGTTTTTTTTTTGTGTGTGTGTGGAATGAATGCGTATATAAAACCGAGAATGTGAGTAGTCTCATGCTTGAAATAATTTTGATTTTTAGAAACCAGAGAAGATAAACAGGCAAGTAAAAAGCAGAGATTTGAAGGTATTTATCTTTATGAAATTTGGCCAGTATAAAAGTTGGCTTCCCTTATAAGAAGCTTATGTTGGCAAGTTTTATCTTGTTTCCCACAGGAATTTCTGTGATGGGAGTGATAATGGTTTCAGGTGTGGCTGGTGCATTTTGGCCATTTTTCCATGGCAATACAACTGACCCGAATTCTATTCAATAATCCTGCCTTTTTGTTCCCCTAGGAACATTTCAAAAGCCAAAGGGGTGAGATAAAGTTCAGCTGTTTTGAGAATTTTAGAATTGATAAATACTTTTAACATGAACAAAACAAATAATAAGATATCAACATATCCTCATAAGTTGTTTCTTTTTATTTATTTATTTATTTTAAATTAAATCTTTATTATTCAGATTATTACATTTGTTTCTCTTTTTTCCCCTCCATAGCTCCCCTCCACCCAGCTCCCACCCTTCCCTCTGCCCTTACCTCCTTCCCATTGATCTCATCCATGGGTGCATGATTTTTGTCCAGTCTTTCCCTGTACACCCCTTACCCCTTTCCCCCTGAGAATGATCTGTCCACTCTCTTTCTGTGCTCCTGATTCTATTATATTCACCAGTTTATTCTGTTCATCAAATTTTTAATTCACTTAATTTTTAGATTCACTTGTTGATAGATATGTATTTGTTGTTCATAATTTTTTGGCTTTTACCTTTTTCTTCTTCCTCTTCTAAAAGAGTACCTTTCAGCATTTCATATAATACTGGTTTGGAGTTAATGAACTCCTTTAGCTTTTTCTTCTCTGTGAAGCTCTTCATCTGCCCTTCATTCTGAATGATAGCTTTGCTGGATAGATTATTCTTGGTTGTAGGTTCTTGTTATACATCACGTTGAATATTTCTTGTCACTCCTGTCTGGCCTGCATCGTTTCTGTTGAGAAATCAGCTGACAGTCATATGGGTGCTCCCTTGTAGGTAATGAACTGTTTTTCTCTTGCTGCTTTTAATATTCTCTCTTTGTCTTTTGCTCTTGGTATTTTAATTATGATGTGTCTTGGTGTGGTCCTCTTTGGATTCCTTTTATATGGGGTTCTGTATACTGCCTGGATTTTAAGTCTATTTCTTTTACCAGATGTGGGAAGTTTTCAGTCATTATTTCTTTACATAGGTTTTCAGTATCTTGCTCTCTCTCTTCTTCTGGCACCCCCACAATTCCGATATTGATACACTTGAAGCTGTCCCAGAGGCTCCTTACATTATCTTCACATTTTTGGATTCTTTTCTCTTTTTGCTTTTCCAGTTGAGTGTTTTCTGCTTCTTTTTATTTCAAAATTTTTACTTGATTCTTGCCTTCCTCTAGTCTGCTGTTAAGACTCTATAATATTTTTTATTTCAGTCAGTGTCTCTAGTTGGTCCTTTTTCATCTCCTCTTGGGACTCACTAAATTTATCCATCTTTTCTAGCATATTCTTGAAAAACCTTATAAGCGTGGTTTTGAATGCTATATCCAGTTGTTTTTTTCCCCTCCATTTCTTTTGTTTGTGATCCCTTCCCTTGTCTCAGCATTTTCACTATGCTGGAGGAACTTCTGTGTTGGATTCAGCCTTATGATACCAGATTTGCAAAACGGCAGAAGTCTCTGTTGAGCTTGGGATGGGTGGAGTCTCAGGGCTTAAGGGACCGCCTTGCCTTCCAGTCGGCCCCGCCCTCCACAGCCCCTGAGTCTCATGTGACTGGGTAATCGCTGGAGTGATCCTTGTGTGCACGCCCGCAGTGCCTCTAGACCGCTATCTTTCCAGCTCCCCTGCGGTCTAGGACCACACGAGTCTAGGTCCCCAGGGTTTCACTCGAAACAGGGGCTTAGTGGAGTCAGAAGTGGCACAGTTGGGAGGGTCCATCTCCCGCCCAATCACCAAAGCCAGAAGCACAATCAGAAGTCTGTCCTCTCGCAGTGCCGTGCTCGCCACCAGGCCTCTGATCTAAATTTCCGTGTACTTCTCCCTTTTCACAGTCCAAACTCCCCCTGTATGAGTTTCGGCTGGATCTGGGGTTTAGTGTCATAGGATAAGGGGTTCAATGCCATTGGGTGTCTCCGTTTCCCTCCCGCCAGAGAAAACCAGCTAAGTACTCTGGCACCAGCTCTCTCAGTGTGCACGTCTCTGTACCTCAGCTTTTTGCAGCTCCTCTGGGTTTCTGTGAGCCCTTCTCTTTCCTTCTAGCTGTAAAACTTCCACTCAGCCAGCTTTCTTGTGGTTCTGGATGATGTCTGTTCTGTCTTTTAGTTGTAGTTTTGAAATTGTTGTGCAAGGCAGCAGTGTAGGTGTTTACCTATGCCGCCATCTTGGATTCGCCTTTTTATTTTTTAAGAGAATAAGATTTAATATATTTTATTGATTTGTTACAGAGAGGAAGGAAGAAGAATAGAGAGTAAGAAACATTGATGAGAGAGAAGCATTGCCTCTTGCACACCTCCTTCTGGGAATGTGCCTGCAACCAAATAGAACCTGGGACCTTTCAGTTCGCAGGCCAATGCTCCATCCACTGAGCCAAACCAGTTAGGGTAAGAGAACAAGATTTAAATAGCTCATGTGCCGGAGAGGCCCTGGAGTGGTTCCTAATAGACACTTTTAAACTTGTGTTTCTGAAGCAACTTATAGGATGCAGGAAAAGTGTTTCCTCCAGAATGCTATTTTCCAATTTCAGGTTCCTGAAAGTCCTTTTGTTTACTTCCATTTTTTTTGTATTTTCTAGTGAAGGAAAGAGGCAGTCTCATGAGAATTTCATTACTTCTCACAGAGTTTGTAATATCTGCATGGAGAAATAAGTTTTTGTTGGGATATATATATATATATATACATATATATATATACATATATATATATGTATATATATATGTGTATTTTATGTACATTCATAGGACTGTGGAAGAGGAGGGAGAACAGTTATGTCTGTAGTTCACCAAAAGATGAATTCATTTTCTCATAAGTTTCTAGCTTTATAAAAACAATTACTTAAAGTTCCTATCTGGGAAAGCATCCCAGACATTTCAGCAAGAGTGAGCCAAATGTTTCTGAATTCATATGCTCTTGGTACACCTCAGCAAATTACTTATTTTCTTTCATCAAGGACCTGCTTAATGTACTTCCTGCATGCAATTATAACATTTACTACTTAGACTGAAAACTGTTAGAATGAGATATACTTTTCTAAAGTCAAATTATCTTGAGGAAAGCTTACTATCTGTTCATTCAATTACAATAATTAGTAGTTATTATGTTAGGAGCCATAGCCAGGTCCATATATTCAAATCTGGGTACAAACCAACAAAGCTTAAAGCCCTAATGAACTCCAATTTTGGTGCTCTTTCTTAGGGATCAAATGATGTGATGACTAGCAGGATAAATCCCCAGATATATCTAAATCAAAGTAACAAACAATTTTCCTAATCCTTCTTGTGAAAATATCATTTCATGTAAATATAAATAATCATTTATAAAAATAGTTACATTTATAAATATCAAATACCAACCAGATACAAACTGCCAAACCAGAACTTTGTAGAGTACTATATTCAAATAGGACGTCCATGACTGATGTAAAGATCCAAAAGAGGGAATTCTGGTCAAGATGATGGCATAGATAAATGTGATCTTCACTTTCTCCAACAACCACATAAAACTACAACTAAAATACAGAACAATTGTCATTCAGCACTGTCTAAAATCTGGCTGAATGGAAGTCCTACAAGTAGAGAAGTAAAGAAGAAGCCACATGGGAGGGGTGAAGAAGCATAACAGGCTGGTCCCACATTCACCTGTAGCAGATAAAAATCAGGAGGGTATGGTCACTGCAGAAGTCCCATCTGAAGAGAGAGGGATCCAAGCACCAGAGTAGGCCTCCCATCCCAGGTTTCTAGTGCCAGGAAGAAAAGTCCCCATAACTTCTGGTTGTAAAATACCAGCAGGGATTGAGGCTGAGAAAGAACAAGGACTGCTGGAGTCCCAGGCAGTTCCTTTTAAAGGCATGTGCACAGACTTACTCAGACTTACTCCCTCAGTGCTAGGGCAGAAGCTCAAAAATCACTAGAGACAAATGGGGAGTCTGGTATCAGGGCAAGGGCTGGGGAGGGGTCAGTTTTATCTCAGACAGAAGTGCTGGCAGAGGCCATTGATTCTTTGATAAGCCCTTCACCCCCTTTCGCCCTACAGAGCTAGAAGGCGACCTCCATATCTGAAATTCCAACAACCTGGTTCACACTGTTTTTCCTTCTCTAGTGTTTCCCAGAGACTCAGTCCTACCCAACTTTGGGGCCTACCCAAGCATTTTCCAATGGCTTTTCCATATGAATGACCTGTCTTGGCTCATGCTTTAGATTTTCCTAAAATCTTTCAAACAAGCAGCTTCTAGCCTCAGTGTGCCCTGTACCTCAAGCTAAGTAGTCCCAGGCCTGGCACTAGTAGAAGCCAGCTTTTTTCCTCAGCTTGGCCTCACCTGGCACCTCCAAGTCCAGCACAATTAGTGACCATCTGCAGATTACATTGCAGCTTTGCCAAGTGGCTCCAGAAAGAACACAAGCAATGGCTGATCTTGGTCTGTACCTCCCCAGAGGCCCTAGATCCAGCACATTCAGTAAACAGTTTCAGACCACATTAAAGCAAAACCCAATCACATCCATAAATGACACACTCAAGGGGTGGACTCAACTGGCAGCAGAGGCCTGCTGAAGTAAGTTCTCCTCTGTGGGGTGGGCCCCTGCACAGCTGATTCTCCAGAATTGTCGGAAATTGATTGTTGCAGCCAGTCCTTGCAGTTGATCACCCTGGGGTAAATGCCTCCAATTGACGTGCCAACAGCAATCTAAACTCAGCTACAAGAGGAGAGTGTACAGAGCCACACAGAAGGCACACATTTAGTGCCCAGCTTGGATGATCAAGGAGGCTGTATCACTGGACCCTAAAGAACACTTACTACATTAGGCCACGCCATAAGACTAGGAAATGTGGCAGTTCCACCTAATACATAGAAACAAACACAGGGAGGCTACCAAAATGAGTAGACAAAGAAACAAATCCCAAAGAAAAAACAGAACTACAGAAAAAAAACTAAATAAAATGGAGACAAGCAATCTATTAGATGCAGAGTTCAAAACACTGGTTATAAGGATGCTCAATAAACTTAGTGATAACCTCAACAGCATAAAAAATGACCAATCAGAAATGTAAGTGACACTAACTGAAATGAAGACTAATTTACAAGGAATCAATAGTACAGTAGATGAAACTGAAAATAAAATTAGCAATTAGGAATATAAAGAAGAAGAAAAAAACACACCCACTCAGAACAGCAAAAAAAATAAAAAAGAATTAAAAAAAAATGAGGATAACGTAAGGAACCTCTGGGATAACTTCAAGCATACCAACATTTATATCATGGAGGTATCATAAAAAAAAAGGAGAGAGAGTAAGATATTGAAAACGTATTTGAAAAAAATAATGAAAGCAAACTTCCTTAACTTGGTGAAGGAAAGGACATACAAGCCCAGGAATTGCAGAGGGTCCCAAATAAGAGGAACCCAAAGAAGGCCTATATAGGACTAGGACGCATCATAATTAAAATGCCAAAATGCCAAAGGTTAAAGACAAAGAAAGAATCTTAAAAGCAGAAAGAGAGAAGCAGTTAGTTATCATAAGGGAGCTCACATACTGTCAGCTGATTTCTCAACAGAAACTTTGCAGGCCAGAAGGAATTGGCAAGAAATATTCAAAGTGACGAAAAGCAAGGACCTACAACCAGATTACTCTACCCTGCAAAGCTATCATTTAGAACTGAAGATCAGATAAAGAGCTTCCAAGCTAAGAAAACGCTAAAGGAGTTCATCACCACCAAACCAGTATTATATGAAATGTTAAAGGGACTTCTTTATGAAGAAGAACCAAAAAGATAAAAATATGAACAATAAAATGGCAAATTATACATATTTACCAAAAATTGAATCTAAAAAACAAAATTAACACACAAGCAGAACAAAAACATACTCATGTCTGGAGAGAACATTTTGGCAGTTGCCAGATAGGAGGGGATTTTGGGGTATGGGTGGAAATGGTGAAGGGATTAAGAAGTACAATTAGTTGTTACAGAATAGTAATGGGGATATAAAGTACAGCATTGAGAATATAGTCAATTATGTTTTTAATAGGTATGGATGGTACATGATTCATTGGGATGATCACTTAGTAAATTATGTAATGTCTAATCATGGGTGTACACCAGAAATCAATATAATAAGGTGCGTTAACTCTAATAGAGAAATAAAAAAATTAAAAAAAATAGAAATGGAAATTAATTGAGAACATTCTCAGGCCTATTTTTTGGGGGAAGGGAGAAATATGATTCAACACCACTCCTAAACTTTTTCTTAGAAAAGCGCATGTCAGAATGAAATCTCAGAAACTTGTTTCACCAGACAATACCAGCAAAGGAAACTTACATCTGCACTAGTGAAAGTTAATGTTCAAAAGAAATATATGGGTTTGTTTGCGTATTTTTTAAAAAAACATATAGCAAGGATTTGAGGAGCAAAAACATTTCCTCTTTAGCATCTCAGGTTATTTAGAGAAGTATCTTAGCTCATTTGAAGATGTTTTATTTGTCAACATTTTGGAAGAGATTTTTTGGTTTGTTTTGATCTTAGTTGTTTCTTTAAGTAATGCCAAAAATATAGAGCATTTATTTGCATATTAGTGAGAAAATTGTGCCTTGTAAGGAAAAAGCCTTTTTAAACGTGGTAAAGACTCTACTAAGATCCTAATTATTGTGTTTTATAGAAATTGATGTTGCGTTAAACCTTTAGTAAATCTAACCAGAACTACTCAACCTTATATGAGCAATAAGTTTAATAATCTGAAGTGTTAACAAATATGCAAACCCAAACTGTAAAAAAATATTTTTTTTCTTTTAATTACCACATTAAGTTTTTCTCAAACTGTGAGTTTACTTTAAAATGAAGATTTAATTTCTAAATTTTCTTGGAAAGAATAAATAAATATTTTGGATTAAGACCATTTACCAAGTACCAAAAAGCCACTGGTATTCTTTTCTAGACTGATACCTATTTTGATTTATACCTTATAATTTATAAGTATTTGGGCATATGTGTGACTTACCCTATTAAAGCAGTGTTCGTGATTGGGTCCATAAAAATGCTGAAGACATCTTACATTGTTTTTGTTGACAATCTTGTTGAAGAATTCATTGACATATTTAATAGGGAATGCACAGACGGCAGAGCGATTCATTGGTTCAGCAGAATCTGGCTTGCTTTGTGCAAACACTCCATAGAGAATGTCATCATTCAGGTTGGCACCTATCTGCCTTGCAAGATGGGCCCCAGGCTTACTGACATATGCAGCTTGAAGAATATTAAACACTTCCTCCCTTGGGGATCGCTTTCTTCTCTTTTCCGTGAGAATACACTCCAGAGGCATTTCCATGTAGGAATGCAATCCAGAGTCTACAGAACAAAACCTGATTATTCTTGTGTGAAAAGACTGGGCATTGAGAGTTTCCCGTTGGACTGTCAAAAAGTAAATGAAATGGTTGCTTTCAAAGGCATGGACATATTTGATAGGGTAAGAATCTCGGAATTCATGTAGAACATCAATATAGGACTGGTCTGTCAAAAACTTAAAACCATCTTGAGTTTCCTTTAACCTTCTCACCGATATTGAATGCAAAGAATAATCTGGAGGGTAAGAAGAATTTATGGTATTGCCCACGAAGAAGTTGATGAACCGGTGCTTTTCAGACATCAAGACCTTGGTTCCCAAGGCACTCACCACACAGTCAGGACACTGGCTGGGCTCTTCGTCTGTCTGTGGGGAGTACATGCAATGTACCTCAGACTGTATGTCAGCAGGATTGTAGGCAGGAAGGACATGTCGCTGGCAGGTCCCTTTGCGAACACTGCCACAGCTAATGAGTTGATCATCATAGTACGTGTCAACAAGTAGAGCCATGTTGATGTTATCTTTCCAAATTCCACCAGAAACATTGGCTTGGTGGATGCAATCTTGACATGGGAAACAATCTGGGTGTTCCAGCATTGGCCCCGTCTTGTACTCAGCAATCTTTTGAAGGTCTTTGTCATTTAAAACATAAATGTAGTTAATGGCACCGACGTAAATGTGATGCTTGTGTAAAACGACATTCTGGATGGGCGTTTCCGCAGTGAAGTTGGGAAGCTGATACTTCATGTTCACATTCATCTCAGACTTTACTAGAGCCTCTTTGCACTCCCCATCACTCTTCCACACCAAGGTAATCAGAAGCACAAGGATGCCAGGTGTAAGCACAGTAGGGGCCTTCATGGTAGAGTTTATCTGTCAAAACACATACAAGGAGAGAGCAATTTAGTAGTCATTAGAAACAAAAAAGATATGGAAAAAACTATACCAGTTAAGCTATCAAAAACAAAGCTTCCTTACTGAAAATTTTACATCGGGTAAAAACAAAACCTCTTGCTGGTTTCACATAAAGATGCATTGTGCCAATGGACATGACTCCACATAGTTTAATTTTAGAACTCAAGCCAGAATGAGTAATTTTAGAGATCCATTATGAGGTGCAAACAATGTTCTGTATTAAGAATGATAATGCAACCAAGTTAGACTCATTCAGCAATGAAGTCAGAAACATAAGAAATTTCTTTCTTAACCCTTTGCTGTTTGTTTAATGTGGTTAAATATCTGTGATTAATGACTAGGTTGATATTCAAAATTTTCAGTGAAGTGAAGAAATTGTGGTTCAGATTCATTTATTCTTGAAATCACAGCAGGCATTGTTTCCTTGGGAGCATGTAGAATTACTAGGCTAAATTTAGCTTCCTTTGGAACAAAACAATCATAAATTCTAGAAGCAAATGGTCACATGCTGTTTATAATAGGATTTTGTGTACAGATGAAAGGTATGGTTATAATTCAGCTATGGTTGACCTATTGTTTTGGATAGACAAATGCTTGACTTAATGTAAGATCATGGAAACATAAAAACAGTAAGCTAAAAATGTGTAAAATAAAATTAACCTTCAGGACTAAAGTCCTAGAATTATTTCACAGGGAAAAACAGCATATTGTTTATTACCAAGTCAAAAGCTATTTAGTAAAAAGAACATTATTTTAACATTCTTTTTTATGCATATGAATAATATTTTCTACTAGGAAGCAGAGTGAATTTGTGATTCAATTTTTAAATTTTTCATGTACACAAGTCATAAATATTACAAATTCTACTTACAATAATTATAGATGGATAGTAGGCTAGAAGGATAGGCATTAGAATGAACAGAAATCAAATAGCCCTTATTTATTTCCCCTTTTTAAAGGGACAGATTATGGGAACATCTAAAACATACTAGATGTTATAATGATTCTAAAGTTTAACCCTGGGCCTACAAAATCGCAACAGAATTCATGCTTGTACTATGGGAAATGGGAGATGCCCCTATCCTTCAGTGAACCTACTATGTAGTTGAGAGATAACACACATATGCAAATAATTATGATACATGACATTATAATACCCTGCATAGCACAAACCAAATGCTAAAAGCATCAAGAGAGGGAGGCATGGCCTGTATTTAGGATTACTATGATTATGAGAAATAGAGACAAGTCTAAGTGTTGTAAGGTTCAGAAGAAAAAGGACAAGGTCTGTTTGGCTCATCATTATATCCCAAGTACCAGGCACAGAGTCTAGAACACAGTAGATGTTAAATAAATACATGTTGAATAACAATTAAGCGATAAGCTCAAAGTCACAGAAAAGGTAAATATAGTAGCCAGAACTTAAATCCAAATATTTTGGACTAAAAAAAATCAAAGGTAATTATATTCTATTAAATTTTATAGGAATTGGGATTTTATTTAAGATGTAATAGAAAGTCATTGAAAGGTTTTGAGTGGTAGAGCCAAATAACCCAGGTTTTACTCTAGGAGGACTGATCTGAAGTCAAGATGGTTTAGAGCAGGGAGAAGCTGGCAATCGGAAGACCAGACAGCACACTATTCTAACAGCTCATAACCAGGTAACAAGGGCTAGCCAAGTTGGTGGCTCCAAATAATAGAAAGGGATGAATGAGAGACATATATGAATACAACTGACACCTAAATTGGTGGAGCACAAAGGAGAAGGCAAAGTGCTCATCTGGGAAAAAGTGGAACAAGTTATAAAACTAGTGCAGTCAGTAGGAGGAAGTTGGGTTGAAGACAGAGGAATATAATAAGTTGGGTTTAAACATGTTGAGTTAAATAAGATTTTGAGAAATGTGTGAAAATATCCTAATATAGGGATGACTAGTATGTTTTCAAATAGGTGTCCAGAATAAGTGAAGAGTGAAGATTTCCAAGCAGACAGAGCATTTGTATCAAACAGTAGAGGGGAATAAGGAAATGATCTGAGGAGAAGCCTGCCCTTACTGGGAAACAGGCACAATTGGTCTTGTTTTTGAGACAATATCCATCTTGGGTGAGACAGTGGGAAATGGAAGCTTGAGTGCCAAGAATGTGCCATCTCTGCACTAGAAAAAAATGAATATTCAGGACTCAGCCTTGCTGAACTAACTGGGATGCTAGATTGACTACAAATAAACTTTGCGAGTTATCTGCACAGACGTGATGGTTAAAACCAAGATTATGCTCATGGGGAGATGAGGTGAAAGAAGAGAAGACAAATGAACCAAAATCTTGGGAAAAACAGTGAAGGAGTTAATAAAGGTAAGTTGAGTGAGGCATCAAGCAAACTTATATTTCATAGTCACAGAAGCCAGGCGAGGTGAGAGGCTCGAGAAGGAGGATGTGTGCCACATGTAAGCTTTTTGGTGACCTTCATGAGTAGTTTTTCAGTAGATTGACACTAACTTGCAAGGGAATGTGTGGTGAGGAAGTAGAATGTTTGTTAAAGGAATGACAAGAGGAAGGCAATACCAGAGTAAAGAGAAGTTTTTTCTTAAATTGTAGAAAAGACACATGCTTATTTGTAGATCTCCTTTTCTTCCACTAACATGTAGTAGTGCTGGGAATTCAGACATGGGGCCTCTCCATAGGAAGCTCATGGTCACCTGGTGGAGGCATGGGTTTAAAAATGGTTATGGGGATGTGTAGGAAAAACAGCCAACCTGGAAGTAATGCTAGAGCTATAAGGCATGAAGGAGGCTAAAGAATGGAAATTCCTAGGAGGCAGAGCTGTTTGTGCAAAGATATAAAGGCAGAGGGGAGCACATGGCCTGGTCAGGAGAACTGAAAGTAGTTGAGCCTGGAAAGGTGGGGAAATCAAAGAGAGCAAAGGAGGGAGAGAGAAATTGTTGGAGCAACATTCCAAAGCAGCATTCTCAAGCCACATGCAGTTCTTTGGCCCCTTGAGTGTGGTTTTTCCACAAAATACCATGGCCTGGGCGAGTCTATTTTGAAGAAGTGGCATTAGAAGAAGTTTAAGTTTAAAATATTTGTCTCTCAAGAGAAATTTCAATCATTGTACTCTTGATATTTGGCTCTGCTGACTAATGAGTTTGCCAACCATTGTTCCAAAGGAACAAAAAGAGGCATTTTCAAGAGCCCTGGAACATAAGACAAGTCACTCTATCTGAGACAGAGGAGAAGATCAGAAATCAGATGAAGTATAGGGACACTAAAGGAGTTCAGGGCACATATCTCAAACTTTAACAAATAAATTACAGTATATAACCATCTGCTGAAAGTGATGAAGACATCAAGGGCTTAGGGACTTCAGTGTGGAGGAGAAGATTTAGAATAGCTACAGTAGGGCATGCAAACTGAGATCAGCAACAAATGAGAGAAAATACTGCTTATTAGTTCTGAGTACTCTTTTGAGATAAAATACAATGTATTATGACTTCTTCTTCATGTTTATGAAATATATGGAAGAAACCTAAGGTAGAAGGTAAGGACACAATGCTTTCAGGGTCCAAATGAAGGCACTTGATTAGGTATATAGACTTTGAAGGCTAGAAAACTAGTTGGTCCAAAGGGCAAAACATAGCTTTCTTAAGGTAAAAAAGTTGAGCAGAAATCATATAATAAAAATAACATGTTGAATGCTTATCATATGCCAGGAATTCTGCCTAAGTCTTCTAAATTATTCTTTATAAACACCCTGTAAAGTAGGAAGTATTATTATTCTTTTCTTCTAGATGAGCAAACACGCCAAAAGTAACACAGTTAGAATCAGATTCAATCCCATGTCTGGCTGATAGGAATCTGTTCAGACTCTTAAATGCTTCACTAACACTGAAGTGGCTTCCTTTACGAAGCAGAAGTTAGACAATCAAAGCTCTGGTGATAGCCCCTTATGCTCTCTGTGTGCTTTCAGGCAATTCATCTACCTCTTAAATACCAGGGTTTAATATCTTTACATCATTATCTATAATAATAAAAACATAATATGACAATTAGACCAGACAGCCAAATGACCTTCTGGATGTCCTTCCGGATGACTTTCTGGATGAAGCTGTGGCTGCAAGGGTTGAGCCCCTTGAACAAATTTTGTGCATTGAGCCTCTAGTCTCTATATATAAAAGCTTAAGTGACCAACTGCCATCTGTCCAGTAGCAATGATGTGCAATGACCACGAGGGGGTAGAAGCTCAATGCACAGGCATGGAAACATGGAACAGACTGATGAATCTCAAAGAGAAGGACAAGGGGGAAGGGTGGGAAGAGATTAACCAAAGATCTTATATGCATACTAGAGGCCTCTAGTTTTAAAAAACAAAAAGAAATATCATCTTTGAAAGTACTTTGTTATATAGTGTATATAACAATAAAGAGAGGGTGTTTACTTGCTATTTTTATGTATGACTCTCATTGTTTTGAAATGAACAAATTCCCTTGCAATTCAGTGTCTAATACCACTAGAAATTTTTTAGCATTGATGAGGGGGAGAATGACAAGGAGTAGGAAAAATAAAAGAATTTGGGGAAAGTTGTCCTTTTAGAAGATAAACTATAAACAAACTGCAAATGTACATCTAAACCTTCTGGACTATATTAGGCAGAAAAATTAAATGCACTTCTCAATATGATACTGGTATATCTTTAAAATTGGGAACATTAGCCAATATGTTATTTCTCAACATATTTCCTATAGGAAAAAATAATAAGAAAGAAAATAAATGAATTATTACTGTCAAAAGAAAAAAAAAAAGGCATAACAATCAACATGCATCTTAATTGATGACCATTAATGCAGTGTGCAGAAATGATGACTTCCAAGTTTGCTGAAGGAGCCTTCAAAATGATCTTTATAAAAAACTAGTAGCCCAGCACATGAAATGTACACATTGAAAGGGAATTAATTAGAAGAAATATTTTAATATCATTGTTCGCCCTTTTCCTATAATAGAAGTGTTGACCAAATTCATAATCGACAATGACAGGTCAAAACATATGCGTGCAATTGGCACCAGTGAGAGCTTTATATCTTATTTAATAAAGGAGTGATATGCAAATTAACCATCATTCTGCTATGCCCAAGCCACGCCCACCAGCCAATCAGGAGCAAGTATACAAATTAACCCCAATCAAGATGTCTGTGGCCACAGCGTGAGCAGGAGGGAGGCTTGGCTTTCTCCGGAGATGGAGAAAGCCAAGCCTTCCATACACCCTGGCTAGCCCAGGCCTCCACTCAAGGTTACAAAGTTTCAATTATAAAAGATAGATAAATCCCAACAAAAATGGCGTCAGCCATAGAGCTGGAGAGAGCAGGAGGCTAGGGTTGCCCCCATCTCAATGGAGGAAACCAATCTTCTGCAGGCTTGGCCAGTCTTGATCTCTGCTTAAGGCTACAAAGTTTCAATTATAGAAGGTAGAAGGTAAATAAATCCCAACAGAAATGTCTGCCACCAGAGTGAGCAGGAGGCATGGCTCCGCTCCAGACTACGAAGTTTTAATTATAGAAAATAAATAAATCCCAGATCCCAAGGCTTCTGCTTGGGTTGCCAGGGGGCATGGCTGGCCTGCAAACCACCACAGGCCCCTTGCCCAGGTTGCCCCACACCCTATGCCCCAAGGGAATCCCCACCCTTTAGGGCAAACCAGCTGGCCCCCACCCATGCACCAGACCTCTATTCTATCCTATCTAATAAAAGAGTAATATGCAGATTGACAATCAGTCCAATACACAAGATGGCTGCCCCATGTGGTCAAAGATCCTGCCCCCATGTGGAGACAAGATGGCCACCACAAGATAGACAGCAGGGAAAGGCAGTTGGGAGGGATCAGAACTGCAAGGGAGGGCAGTTGTGGGCAATCAGGCCAGCAGGGAAGGGCAGTTGAGAGAAACCAAGCTTGCAAGGGAGGGCAGTTGGGGGTGGTCAAGCCTGCAGGGGAGGGAATTTAAGGGTGACCAGGCCAGCAAAGGAGGGAAGTTGGGGGTGACCGGGCCTGCAGAGAAGGGCAGTTGGCGGGGGGGGGGGGGGGACCCAGGCCTGCAGGGAAGGGCAATTGGGGGAAGGAACCCAGGCCTGCAGGGAAGAGCAGTTGGAGGGGACCAGGCCTGCAGGGCAGGGCAGTCAGGGTGGACCAGGCATGCAGGGGAGGGCAGTTAGGAGAAAACAGGATGGCAGGGGAGTGGTTAGGGGTTTATCAGGCTGGCAGGCAGAAGCGGTTAGGAGCAATCAAGAAGCCAAGCAGGCAAGCAGTTGGGAGCAAGCAGTCCTGGATTGTGAGAAGGACTGGGTCTAAACGGGCAGTGAGATATCTTTTGAGGGGTTCCAGATTAGACAGGGTACAGGCTGGGCTGAGGGACAGCCCCCACCCTGTGCACGATTTTCTTGCATTAGACCTCTAGTATATAGATAAACTTGCTTAATTAAACCTGCTTTCTGATTTAGCTAAACTTTTTTCAGCCCAGTGAAGCACCTCAATTTCTCTTTCAGGTAATTTTCAGCAACACAGTAGTAAATATCAACATGCAGCAGATTATTATTTTAGATCACACAGGGAGAACAAAGAGTAAACTATTTAACTGCAGCAGTGTTTGACTATATTCTGCACAGTGAGAAAACCTGAACTCATTTTCATGGTCCAACATTTCTTACTTCTTTTTAGTCAGGTCAAGTTTCTAAGCTTCCTCAAACTCCATTTTCTGGCTAATGAAAATAAAATAGGATTCTATCGAGTGTCCTATCTACCTACTCCAGGACTTCTGTGAGGATCAAATGAGATGAGGCACCGGAAAATGCTTCACACACATTTGGTTAATGTGTAAAATGTTTCCACCTGTCTATCAAGCAAGTCATGTTCCTGGGCTGAAGACACTCCAAGGAGACTAGTCACTATGGAGAGAAAGCTGGGTGTTGCTACATGAGGTCATTAGCCAGCACCCACAGTCACTGTTTTCAAGCTGGGCTGGGCTGTGGGCCACATTTTGCCATCTCCCATGGGTTCTCTGCAGCATCGGCTGTGATTTGGTGGGCTGTTGCTCCTGGTTGGTGATGATCCCTGTGTCCCACTTGGGGGAAGCCGAATGTTGCTTTGTCAGCACCAGGTCTGTGTTGCCATTTCTCTGTAAATGGCCAGTGCGTGTCATGGCAGCTCCTGCATTGAATGTCTGCCCTTTGGTGGTCAGTGTACATCATAGCAACTGGTTGGACAATCAAACACTTAGTATATTAGCCTTTTATGTATACAGTAGGTCCTCAGATTATGTCAGAGATCCGTTCCTGCGACGCATTGTAACACGATTATCTCCATAAGTCAGAACCCACTTATATAAGCCCCTACGTCACTCACATGGAGCACATACTCAGCAGTAATAAAGTGAAACAGTAAAAAAAATATTAAAAGAAAGATAACAATTCTTGACCTTTACTTGTGGTAAATAAGTAATAAAAAACATAAAGCACATATGTACATATGTCGAAATGACAGAACATTTTTTAATAAATACTGTAAATGAGAAATGGCAGTGTAACTATGAAACAATGTACGTTAAGTCCAATGTAACCTGAGGCCCATATAGATAAAAATCTGAGGTATTATATTAAATTATATTTAAAAAATAAGGTTCAAATATTAAGGTTGGTTCATAAGTCACTCATGGTACTAAATCTCAATGATCTAGATTCCAAGAAAATGTACAAATGTAGTAATGAGCTTTTTAAAAAATCCTCACTGGAGAGCATGCTTATTGATTTTGATATTTAGAGATAGCAGAAGGAAGAGGAAAAGAGAGGGAAAAAGGGAAGGAGGTGGAGGGGAAAGAGAGAGAGAACACGAGAGCAAGAGAGGGAAAGACAGAAACATAAATTGGTTACCTTTCTATAACACTCTGACATGGGGATCGAACCCACAACCTAGGTATGTGCCCTGACCAGGAATCGAACCTGCAACCTTTCAGTGTATGGAACAATGCTCCAAGCAACTTAACTACACTAGCCAGGGCAGTAATGGGCTTTTTGTTATCTCACTTGATAACAAACCATATGAAGACCAGTAGGGAAGGAGGATGTTTTTTTCTATTTAAAGCAAAAGCCTTGCAGAACACCCCTGGAGTTAGTAACTTAATCCCCAAAGCTTTCTTTAGATTCTCTTGCTAGCAAATGGGGATGCCATTTTTTAGATTGAGAAGTCAGAGAAAAGGTTAATCTCTCTCTCTCTCTCTCTCTCTCTCTCTCTCTCTCTCTCTCTCTCTTTTTGTTAATTAAGG
>PVJN01013106.1:0-49606 GCA_004026805.1 Lasiurus borealis | reverse complement strand
GAGTCGAACCATGGCTTCCTGGCTCATGGGCTGATGCTCAAACACTGAGCCGCACCAGCCAGGCAGAAAGAACTGCTCTTTAGGTGACCACCATGGCTTAAAGCATCCACACCTGTTTTTACTCATCTGCAACGGAAGGATTCAGTCAACCTGTCACCCAACATCATGGCATAAATACTGTGCCTTTAAGCATGGGGACTCAGCTTGTGGTGAGAGTTTGTGCCCAGAACGCACAGCAGCAAAGGGCCACTTGAAGATCCTGCGACGCTCAGGCGAAGCTGCTGCTGCGACAGCCTGCGTTGACATTTCCGGGAGCTGATGATTCAAGACCTAGATAATCACCCAGCAAAGCATAAGTGTTTTCAAATGGGAAAGTTCTGGATCCCGGGGCTTCCGATGAGAAGACTGCATTTGGAAAGGAAGTAAATTGTGTTGAGAGTGAGCATTCAATAATAATTCCTGCACTCGCTCTGAGGAAGGGGAGCTGAGGATGTTGGGAGGTACACTCCCTGTTCCCCCTCCTTGAGTGCCCAGCCTTCCCTGGTGCCCTCCTGTGAGAACTCAGCCTTGCAGTCTCCCGAGCTGTGCCATGTGACTGGGTCAGGTGGGGCACCAGAGGGCAAGCTTAGCCAATTGGTGTCAACCTCCCTGGCCCTTGAGGGGGCCTCAGATTGAACTGTTCAAGCAAAGTATCTTTTTTTTAATCCCCAAATATATTTTATTGATTTGTTACAGAGAGGAAGGAAGAGGGATAGAGAGTTAGAAACATCGATGGGTGAGAAACATTGATCAGCTGCCTCTTGCACACCTCCCACCAGGGATGTGCCTGCAACCAAGTCCATGCCCTTGACCAGAATCAAACCTGGGACCCTTCAGTCTGCAAGCCGATGCTCTATCCACTGAACCAAACCGGTTAGGGCCAACGTATCTTAATATAACATAAATCCACTCTACAACCAACACATGGGAAATTATGTGGGGAGCACTTTCCCTGCGAACGGCTGGCAGGTGGAGAGGAATCGCACAGCCTTCCCCCATATGTTAACTGCTCTTCGTTGCAGGTCTGGAAATAAAACCGATCTTAATCATCCCGGCAGGGCTGACTAACAGTATGTCTGTGTTCGGGCCTTATGTCGATTCTTTCCCAGAGTGAGACTTGCCCAAGAAAAGTAGAAAGCTACATTTAAAACTGAAGTCGCCTGAGCTGGCCTTCGTGGCTCAGTGGTTGAGTGTCAACCTGTGGACCAGGAGGTCACGGTTTGATTCCCTGTCAGGCCATATGCTCGGGTTGCGGGCTCATTCACCAGTGTGGGGCATGCAGAAGGCAGCTGATCAATGATTGTCTCCCATCACTGATGTTTCTCTTCCTCTCTGAAATCAATAAAATATATATATATTTTTAAATTAAATTTAAAAAATAAAACTTAAGTTGCCTGTGTAGCTTAAGTAGTCCAGTGCACTTTATCAATGTATATTGAATACCTGCGGTGTGCAAGACACCCTGAGGACATGAAGATGAAGGAAACATAAGGCCTCCTTCCATTGCCTCTCTGGCATTTCAAACAGTCGACGTAAAGGTGTGGCTGCAAACACATGGGCTGAAGGTCTGGAAAATCATGCCAACTCCAAATCCATTCTTATTTCTAAACTAATAACCAAACTCAACCGAAAAGTGGAAATAAGATTCAAGTAATAAATGCGATTTAACCTTGGTAAATCCTCCAAATTATAATCCTGGCTATCTGCTAGCCAATTTGTATCTGAGATTTATTTATTTATTTATTGATTGATTATTGATTTCTGAGAGGAAGGGAGAGGAAGAGAGAGCTAAACGCATCAATGATGAGAGATGTTTGGGGTCTTCCTGCAACCTACTGGGGATGGAGCCTGCAACCCAGGCATATGCCCTTGACCAAAATCAAATCCGGGACCCTTCAGTCCACAGGCTGACGCTCTATCCACTGAGTCAAATTGGATAGGGCCGTGGGTGGCAAACTGCAGCTTGTGAGCCACATGCGGCTCTTTGGCCCCTTGAGTGTGGCTCTTCCACAAAATACCACAGCTTGGGCGAGTCTATTTTGAAGAAGTAGCATTAGAAGAAGTTTAGGTTTAAAAAATTTCAATCGTGGTACTGTTGATATTTGGCTCTGTTGACTAATGAGTTTGCTGAGCACTGGGCTAGGGCTATCTTTTTTTTTAAGTCATTGGTTTGACGAATATATTTCTAGCACCTATTCCATCCCAGGCACCATTCAGGGCACCAGAGGTATATCATTAGACAAAATAAGTAAAAATTGTGGCTTACATTTATGGAGCTTACATTTTGGTAAAAGCATAGCAAATATAATAATAGATGTGTTTTCCATACAAAATTGATAGGTATTAGGTATTTTCTGCCAGTATTATTTTAGAAAGAATTTTTATTGACCAACATCTGAATTGAAAATGAACTTTCTAAATAATAGGCATATTAGTTGCTATTTAATTAATGATGCCCTTGTTTTTTAAAAAATAATACTGTACTTCTTAAGTACACTAAAAGTAAGTATAACTATATTAGTACATACATATACTTTAAATTACTCATTTAAAAATTTAAAATATACTCACCACGCTGACAATAGCAAAGCAGTTTCATGAATTTTCTGTTCTCCCCAAGACCTTGGGTCTTGCTGGCTTGTGGTTTCTGCTGTCGGCATAATCTTGACTCTCTCCTTCCAACAAATATCTCTCGAATAACTTGTTTTTGTCCTGAGACATATCCCACATGTGTACCCTTTAAAGGCCTCAAGTATTTTTCATTTCATAATTTCGCTGCACTTCTGCAAGGTAGTTGGCATGGATCAGACCCTTCCTAGCAACATCCTTTGGATACGAAAAGCGCTGGAATTTAACATGCCGATGAGAAAGTGCACCATTTAGAAGAAGCGAGAAATTGGTTAAAAACTTGAAGAGGTCTGCATTTATTAAAAGAACAAAAAGGAGGGTAATGTTGCCAATGAATTCAACAGGGGGAATCCCTAGACAGTGGGGTGTCGGTGAACAGTACAACATCTGGATTTAGTCTGACCTTCCCCACCGACGCGCTGTGCAACCTCAGACAAGTGACAAATTCTCTGGTTTCCCACCCCTTTCTCCATTTAAAGCCTCCATCTGGCCTCCATCGTGAGCTTTCCCTCCCAAACAACTTGGTGGCGTTTAAATCAAAAAGACTGGATCCCTGTGTGCAATCCCGCTTACTCTTAAATAGAAGCGGGTGGAACAATTCATCCTCGTGTTAGCATTTTGTTTGATATCGACACTCATCTCAGGAATTTGGAACGGGTTGTCTACTTTTCGGCACCAAACGCCCTACCATGAGTTCCTTTCCAACAAAATGATTTTAGCAGAACTTTTAAAGTCACATTACCTCCCTCAGATCTGTTCTGAATGATCAGACGTGGAATCTTGGCTAAATCCCAAAGGACAATATATTGGGACATTCCCAGGCCTGTAATCTAAGCCTCTTCATAAAACCAAGGTGAGAGGCCGGGCTGGCGGATTGTTTTCAAATTATTTCAAGATCATATCTCCCGGGTTTTGTAACTCATTCCGTCAGCCATGAAAATAAATAATTGCACAATATTTTCAGAACTTAAGTCAGGTTGAAATGAGGCCATCGGACTAAAAACAACTGAATTTACTCTGCTGCTTTTTTTCACATTTCCGTGGGTTATTTTTATAAGAGCTATAATTATTGGAAATCTTCTCAGTTCAGTGAAAACGTCAGCTTCATTTTGTTAAGGAATGGGTTATATAGCCCATTTTATAAATTTTTTTCCCAACATAAGTGGCCATTCTGTTCCATGAGATTAGAAAAACACCCCTTAACAAGACAGAGAATGTTTTGTGCATTCTTAAATTTTTAAAAGCTAAAAAAAGGCCTAAAAGACAAAAGATAGTAGGTAGGGTTGTTGGTGGTTGGTTTGAATTTGGTTTCTTTTCTTTTTTTTTTTCCAGAAAGTTCACACAGTGAAGGAGAAAATGCCACATATGCTACCAGGAAGTCTAGCAAGTCACAGGTACAGTCAATGATAAAATATTCTGACAGCCCGGCCAATATGGCTCAGTGGTTGAGCACTGAGCTATGAACCAGGAGTTCATGGTTCAATTCCCGGTCAGGGCACATGCCTGGGTTGTGGGTTCAATCCCCAGTGTGGGGAATTCAAGAGGCAATTGGTCAGTGATACTCTCTCATTGATGTTTCTAGCTCTCTCTCCCTCTCCTTTCCTCTCTGAAATGAATTTTAAAAAATTATATATATATATTTTTTAAAAAATTCTGACATTCTGTCCAACAAGGTATAAAACAACCCAATAATTATGATGAGTCATAGAGGGAGCAGGCTGCACTGTCCTTGGGGCTATTGAAGACTGGGTTGGCTAGGGGGTTGGGTGCCTCCTGATCTGCAGGCCTACAGAATGTCTCCTGGGAACCCAGGACAAACATTTACTTAACCTAATACAGGTTCTTTGAATCATTGGTCAAATTCTCTTCTAAGAAATTCAAACCCTTTTCCTACCATTTGTAATTTGTGCAAATAGACAGGGTCTATCCGTGGTGTGTATGTGTGTGTGTATGTGTTTAAAGCTTATTATATATATTTTTAATAATATTTTTATTGACTTCAGAGGGGTAGAGAGAAGGAGAGAGAAATAGAAACATCAATGATGAAAAATCATTGATTGGCTGCCTCCTTCATGCCCCCCATTGGGGATGGAGCCCACAACTCAAACATGTGCCCTGACCCGGAATCAAACTGTGACCTCCTGGTTCCTAGATTGATACTCAACCACTGAGCCACATTTGCCTGGCACTTATATATTCTCTCTTGCAAATTTTCTGTTTTCTTCATGACTAGACAAAGGTTAAATCTCAAGTAAATTGTTTTTAATCTGCCTACTTAAAATATTAAGAAAGCCTGTGATTCTTAGTCTAACATGGACTCATGTGGGAAAGGAATGCTAAGTTTACAGGAATACTAATGTAAAGTACATATTAATATGTTTTCTCTTCCTGAATGATCTGTTTTTATAATAACTTCTAGCATTTATATATATCATAGTTTATAATATAAAATGTGATAAGATAATAAAAGCTGGCTTATTTTAGGTAGGATTCCTGTTTGGTCAGGATGAAAATTCTGCAAGTTTACAGAGAAAATGATTTCAACTTCTCCTAATCCATATGAATCACAGAGTTGAAATAGATTGTATTAAGGATATGAAATAAATTGGAGTACCTGGTATAGCTATTAAAAAATGAATTCATGTTTTTCATGGTTGCATTAACTTCTGATTATCTGTATTAGTGAGATTTGACTGATTAGGTCAGTGGTTCCCAGCTCTGGCTACATATCAGTACATTCAAAATATATAAAAAAATATCAGTGCATGGCCCCTCCCCAGACCAAACAGAATCCGAATCTCGAGGAGTGGGGCTTGGGAAACAGTTCTTAGAAAACGTCCCACATGTTTGCAATAGGCAGTCACTGGAGCTGAGAATCACTGACTCCTTACAGGCTCTGACCCTAGAAACAGGAATGATCATGCGGTCTATGTGCTGGAACTTGCCATTGCAGATCTCCTACCAGCAGGGAGCAGTAGAGAGAAATAAAACACCAAGCCAGATGCCAGCCCTGCTTCAGAAGCCTGGCCAATGCGCACCTGGTACCCAGAGGAACCTTTAAAAACTGGGAGATATCTTAAAATTATCCTCAAGGTTGTGGTTTTTTGCCTTTTTCTGAAGCTTCTACTTGGGTCTAATATTTGGGAAGCTCAATAGATGCAACCAAGGCAGGTGTTTGAAAGCCTGGGAAATAGGAGAGGGGATGGGAAAGGGGAACCCACAGAAAGAAAAATTGTTCTTTTTCAAGGATTACTTTGCCTCCAGAAAAATGCAAAGTTCTTGGGAGAAATAGCTATACCTGTCTATATTTATGTCTATGTTCTAAACCTTCAGAGCTGTGGAATTTAAAATCTAAGGTGGGAAAAAAATAAAAATAAAATAAAATCTAAGGTGGGGAATCTGATGCCATGACAATTTGATCTTGAGCAAGTTTACCTCTTGATCCTCATTTTCTCATTTGTAAAATGAGGTCATGTAAAAAAGCAACGGAAACATAAATCACTTATAAAATTTTCCACTGTGCAAGGGTTAATTAATTTCTTCAACGTTGGCTTTTGTGAAAGAATAGGAAGAAGCTATACTTACCTACTCTCTGGACCACACTGGAATTACAAATAAAATATAGGACAATCAAAAAAATAATTTTTAAGGCAGACAAAATATTTTTATAAAACTAAACAGGTGGGACTACATCAAACTAAAAAGGTTTTGCACAACAAAGGAAATCATCAATGAAATGAAAAGACAGCCCACTGAATGGGAGAACATATTCGCCAATGATACATTTGATAAGGTGTTAATATCCAAAATTTATAAAGAACATATCAAAGTCAACACACACACACATACACACACCAATTTTTAAATGAGTAAAGGACCTGAGTGGACACTTCTCCAAAGAGGACATACAGAAGCCAATAGACAATATGAAAAGATGCCCAATAGCATCAATCTTCAGAGGAATGCCAATTAAAACCACAGTGAGATATCACCTTGTACCTGTCAGGATGGCTATCATTGATAAATTGACTAAAAAGTGTGACTGTTGGTGGGAATGCAGACTATTGCAGCCACTATGGAAAACAATATGAAGTTTCCTCAAAAAATAAAAAATGGAACTGCTGTACAAGCCAGTGATTCCATTTCTGGGAACATACCTAAAGAAACCTGAATGAATAAAAAAGCTGTGGTACATTTACACAACGGAATATTACTAGGCTATAAAAAAAGAAGGAAATCTTACCTTTTGTGACAGCATTGATGGACCTGGAGAGTATTATGCTAAGTGAAATAAGCCAGTCAAATAAATACAAATACCATATGATTTCACTTAAATGTGGAATCTAGTGAACAAAATAAACAACCAAACAAAAATAGAAACAGACTCATAGATAGAGAACAGATGAACAACTGTCAGAGAGAAGGGGGTTAAGAGGCTGGGTGAAAAAGGTAAAGGCATTAAGCAAAAATAGAAACACATTCATAGACACAAACAACAGTATGGTGATTACCAGAGGGAAAGGGGAGGTGGGGGAGGTAGAAAAGGGTAAAGTGGTGACAAAAGAAGAGTTGACATTGGGTGATGAATTCACAATATAATATGTGGATGATGTATTATAGAATTCTACAGTTGAAACCTATATGATTTTATTAACCAATGTCACCCCCAATAAATTCAATGAAAACTAAGTAACAAAAATAAAAATTTTTTCACTGCAAAAAAACACACACACACACACACACAAAAAAAAGTTGACTCTCAGATATATTGAAATTTCAAGTAAATCCCTTGATTTTGTAAGGGTCTCCCATGTACAGAGCTCTATACTGAAGTCATGGTCTAATGAAGACCCTGACTCATTATCAAGCTTGGTTAGGAATATTCACTAAAAAAAAGTAGTCATTGTTCTACATAACTGTACACACCTTAACTTTGTCTTGGTGTCTCAAGAACTAGCTAATGAAGAGTTAGAGTTCAATTAAAATTACTAACATATGGCTAAAATAGGACATTCTCATCTCAGCAAAGGGAAAGAGCACACTGCATCTTTGACAGCTGGCTTCTGGAGCGAAGCCATGTTTTAAAATGTTTATGTCCCCATATTCTCCTGCCCCCAGATTCTGGTTGGAATTAAATTTACAATATGGTGGCCAGACATTTCCTTTTTCCTGAAGACACAGCCTAAGCCCTTTAGAGTATTATGTTTCATCTCTCTAAATATCTGCAATTTACAGAGTGTCCCTCCTCCAACAAATTGCAAAAGACTGTTGATGATATTTGGCCTTCCAAGAACTAACAGATTTATTTACAAACTACATTGAGTATTATTTTCAAGCTTTGCCATCAAAATGGAGAGCCTGAGCAGTCAGCAGCTGGGACATTTAACACACAGCTTTAGACTTAAAAGCTCTTGTTCCTTTATATCTTTTCTTAAAATATATTTTTATTGATTTCAGAGAGGAAGGAAGAACAAGGGAGAGAGAGAGATAGAAACATCAATAATGAGAGAGAATCATTGATAGGCTGCCTCCTGGACTCCTGACACGGGGGATCAAGCTCATAACTGGGCATGTGCACTGACTGGGAATAGAACTACAAGCTTTTGGGTCATAGGTTGATGCTCAACCACTGAGCCAGGCCAGCTGGGCCAAAAGCTCTGGTTTCTATGTCTCCACTCCCCATCTTTACTGTAGTGACTAAAGGGCTGGCCCAGGACCTGGCGCTGCTCACAGTCTCCTGTACAGAGGTGGGCAAAGGTAGGTTTACAGTGGTGAGTACACAAAGCACAGTTTATCCTTGTAATATTATTTACTGACTAGAAGCCCAGTGTGTGAAATCATGCAGCCCCGCCCGCCCACCCACCCACACCTCACCGCACACACATCCTCCTGGTGACCAGTCTTTGGTCATTACAGTCTTACGACCACTAGGTTTTTATTGTATAGATTGTTATATTATCTATGTGTATTACAACCATAAACCTGCTTTTCCCCTGCTTCTGCATGTCTCGTTTGGAGAAGACACTCAACCCATCTCTAGAAGACATGGAGTTCTGGACTTGGAAGACAATCTGATCTAACATTTCTCATCTACAGAGTGAGGTTGAAAGACACATCCAAGGTAACTCCGTTAGGGGCTAAACAAGAACTTGGACCTAGGACTCCTAACCTCCAGATTCATCGAATGAATTAGTAGGAAGCATTTACTAGCTCAGAGAAGACCTATAAAAAGCTGAGAAGGAGTGAAAGGCGTAGATTTATTCTACTCCCCACAGTTCCTGGCAGGTCCCCTGTGCTATAAGGACACTAAGGTTACACATCTGGGTAGAACATCTGACAGCAGAAGTAGTGGCATTTGCCGAAACCGGTTTGGCTCAGTGGATAGAGCATCGGCCTGTGGACTTTAAGGTCCCAGGTTCAATTCCGGTCAAGGGCATGTACCTTGGTTGCAGGCACATCCTCAGTGGGGGGCGGGGGTGTGCAGGAGGCGGCTGATTGATGTCTCTTTCTCATCCATGTTTCTAAATCTCTATCACTCTTCCTTCCTCTCTGTGAAAAATCAATAAAATATGTTAAAAAAAAAAAAAAAGAAGAAGAAGTAGTGGCACTTGAGGGGATTTAAAGCTAGGGACAGGAAGTAGAGGGTCCTTCTACCCCGACCTGCCTTCGGGAACTTTCCCAGCTTTTCCAGACCACGTTCTTACAAGAGAACAAACTGTTTCACCAAAGCTCCGAGTAAGGTCTTTCGGGACATCTGCACACAGCGGTCTGGGCTTGGGTTGGTGAGCTGAGTGGGACAGGAATTTGTAAATAAGAAAGCATCAGCGAATCAGAGGGGGATTACCACCCATCCTTTATTTTAATCCAAGAAAGGCTCGGCTTTCGTTTGTACTGGTGGAATTTGGAGTTAGAACAAAACAGCGCGTTAAGAATGCTACGGAATTCCATCTTGGCTTTTAGAATGCAGACTCCGCTACACATGTTCCTTCCATCAGAGAAAAGCTCCAACCTGATCTAAGGGAAGTTCCCTCGCTATTTCCTCATTCGAAGGCCCATAGGAAGCACATGTCTTTTATTGGACTCAAATCTGCACATGATTAATATTGCGAAGACTGACAGTTGTGTGAGTAACCCTTATGTAAAGCAGTGATCTCAGGCATCCGGCATGTGAAGTTTACAAAGTTAAATAATTTCAGCTATGTTAACTGCTCCGTGACAAGAGAGCTCTGGGGGTAGCAGAGACAATAAAACAATTAGAATCGTCACTCATACCCTCTTGTGCAGACCCAGCAGGTGTGTGTTGGCATAAGGCCTGGCCAGGCGAGTTAGCAAAACAGCTACTATGGCTGTGTTCTTGCGGGTCAGGGAATACTATCCCTCTCCAATCTGAGGGCTAACTTACCCCCAATAACGTGTCTCAGACCCAGAATGACCATCTAAAACGAACACACAAATTAGCCAAGGCACACGGATTTGCTCCTAAAATAAAACAAATCCACAGCAGAACTGGAAAGTCAAGCAGAGACGAGGGAAAGACGGATGAGTCTTCTCTGAATAAAACCTGCAAATATGAATGCCATCCCCGGCATCCGGGCCAGAATTAGTCCTGAATTTTTGTCAATGATCCAGGCTTGACATCTCTGAGTTTGTACATCAGGCTGTGCTACCCCAGAAGTGGGATGCCACGCTAATAAGGATAAATGGCAGAAGAGCAGGTTGAACTCTGAGAGGGTGGCGAGGCATGAGATGCCGGTGTTTTTCCGCCCCAGACTATGGCACTGCTAAAAGTCAGTGGCATTCCTTGGCCCTCAGCATGCAGGCTGTGGGGACCGGGCCTGTGCCCTCCACGAGGCAGTCGTGTTTCTGGCGTGGACAGAAGAGAGCTTGCACTGGAAGTTCTCAGCAGTCTGCTGAGGGATCCTCGACGAAGCCACATCCCCGTTCAAACTGTGCTTCCAGATGTGCCATCTTTCCGTAATCCATACATATATTCTTAAGCCACCGGCAGATAAGCTTCCTAATATTTAAACATTACTTATTTATTTTTATGGCTTTCAGAGAAGAAGGGAGAGGGAGAGAGATAGAAACATCCTATCTAATAAAATAATAATATGCAAATTAACCATCACTCAACACACAAGATGGCTGCCCCCATGTGCATACAAGATGGCTGCCACAAGAGGGAGGGCAGGGGAGGGCAGTTGTGGATGACCAGGCTTGCAGGGGAGGGCAGTTGGGAGCGACCAGGCCTGCTGGGGAGGGCAATTGGGGATGACCAGGCTGGCAGGGGAGGACAGTTAGGGGCAATCAGGACAGCACAGGAGCAGCTAGGCACCGATCAGGGTTGCAGTGGAGTGATTAGGGGGTGATCAGGCTGGCAGGCAGAAGCAGTTAGGGGCAATCAGGCCAGCAGGCAGGTGAGTGGTTGGGAGCCAGCAGTCCTAAATTGTGAGAGGGATGTCCCAGGTTGGAGAAGGTGCAGGCTGAACTGAGGGACACTCCCTCTCTTCCCTCCCCGCCCCGTGCACGAATTTCATGCACCGGGGATCTAGTCAATAATGAGAAAGAATCATTGAACGGTTGCCTCCTGCATACTCCCACATTGGGGATCAAGCCCACAATCCAGGCATATCTCCTGACCTGGAATCCAACCCTCAACTTTCGGTTCAGAGGTCGATGCTCAACCACTGAGCCATGCCGGCTAGATCCTAATTCTTTCTGTTTCATGACCTAGTAGGCTGCTATCTTTTCTGACATATGACTGTGCATCGTAGCCATGCAGCAACTGTTTTCTCTTTCAATATTTGTACACACATATTTCTTTAATGTTGCGGGATGCTTAGAGCTCAGCAACACCCACATTCTTGGCTGACGATCCAAGTGCTAAAAACTGTTAAATTTTATCTTAACAGAGAAAACAGAGCTCTGAGTCCCATGGACTCAAGCAGTGATGCACGAATTTTTATTGCTATTAAAAGCCATCTGAGACCTTCCTCCTTAAACACAAAAGTGAAAAACTTTACAGATTGCAAACCTCCAGCCCTATCCCCGAAGATACTGTTGTAGGACCTTAAGCGATTCTGAGAGAGGCTCACGGGTTGTGCTCCGAGAAACCCTAAAATGAAGAGCTGTTTTAGCTGTTCTCAACCACTTATTAAGCTATCGTCTCAGAAGAACACCCACGAAGAGTTAAAAAGTCCTGTGCGTGAAGCAACCATTCCGCAGCAGCGGGAAGTTTCTGGATGCCTCCAGAAGAGATAAAGGCAAACGCTTTGTTTTAAAAAATGACCTCATTCCATCATCTGGCTGCCTTCCCCTCCTCCTTCTCTCCTTCTGCCTGTTCTCCCTTCCTTCCTCGCTTGCTTCTTTCTTTTTCCGTTCCCTTAGGCACTCGATTCTTTTCTCCTCTAGGATCCAGCTTCCTTTCCAGAAGCTGTGGCAATGTTGTTAGAGGACTGTCTTTAAGAAGATGGAGTAGGTAACTATCAATTGCTAGCAGCACTTAAAGGAGAACGTCAGAAAGGCCTACAGCCGCTCTCTCCGGAGTCTTGGCATGGGCTGGGAATAAATCACCTTCTTTTCAAGATGACTACGGTAGCACCCCATTACTCAGATCCCCTGAGGGAGTATTCCTCCCCCATCCTACTCTAGACACAGACACCCCCTCCAACGTTACCAGGAACCGGCAAACACCCAGCAGCCCACAAAGTCACCTTGTCCCACCAAATTCAAAGAAGCCAGCTGTCCCCATAGAAACCTCCAGGAACTAACGATGCAGCTCAGTCACAAGGGTGACTCCCAGCCTAGGAATGGGGCCGAGCTTTTGAAGTAGCAGTTTATGGGGAATGCCAGGGTAGCACGCCTAATTTAAGAGGTTGTTAACACAAACAGAGCTATTTACAAGCGAGGGCTTTCGTTCTTTTATCGGTGAGGCAAAACAGCTGCCCTGTTCGTTTTGACGCTGTAATCGGACCAGCAAAATGGCAATTGGTTCACAGCATCCTCTCAGCAAACCAGGAAATGAGGGAAAGATGTCTCCATGGACCCCTTCGGCATAAACAGAGGGACACGCTTAGCAGCTTCTGAACATTTGGCTGTCGTGATGGGAAGAAAGAAGTTGCAAACATGGATGAATGATGAACAGTGGGGTTTGTATCCATCTTCCTTGTGGCTGAAGAGCTGTCTTCAGAGAATAACCCAGAAAAATAAAAGAGAACGGAACTTTGAAATCTTATTCTTTTTTTTCCCAAAAGCAGCACAGTTTTCCTCTTGTGCTCCCATCAGAGACCAGACCTCTGTCTCGCCTTGCCCAGGGGGGAATTAATCTTGCATCCGGGAACCTGGCTATCCTAAGCCTATGGAGGGAATGCTGGGTACAGGGAAGGGAAGAGGATGCAAACGTTCTCTCCGTGGAGCAGGAAATGGGTAGGCCTTACTCAGGGTTACTTAACTGCTGTATGTTCCACTTCCTGTTCTCCTCAAAGCCACCACAGCCTTTTTGTTCATGCTTCTTGGGATATCAATTTATTCTAAGCAGCAAACCCTGAAGTGTATCATCAACCTATGGAATCATCAGAGAGGTACCACAGATGTGCCAAAGCCTGCCTCATGCAGGGTGTCACCAGGCTGACTTTGGCAACCGCAGTTCTGAGCTGTAAGGCATTACTTGGTAACTGATGTAGCATATAGGTCCTACCAATTATTCGCATCAATACCTTATCAAAGTGGATTTGTTCTGCTCCTAGGTCAGTGGTTCTCAACCTGTGGGTCGAGACCCCTTTGGGGGTCGAATGACCCTTTCACAGGGGTCGCCTAAGACCATCAGAAAATGCAGATATTTACATCACGATGCATCACAGTAGCAACATTTCATGGTTGGGAGTCACCACCACATGAGGAACTGTATGTAAGGGTCGCGGCCTTAGGAAGGTTGAGAACCACTGTCCTAGGTGCGAATGCTAAAAAAATGGATGGGCTATGCTTGCTTGTTCTTATTATTACTGCCAGCTATTCTGATACCATTGTCTGCTGGCCCCGTTTTAGCCAGATAATACCGCTCTAAGGGACTGATTCTCTCAGTGCTCTATCTCCAGGATCCCAAACCCAAGCTGCTATTTATAGCCAAGAAAATAATAAAGAAACAAAATAAAGTGGCTCAGCGCATTCTCTCCTCTGACCTACTTTAATATTACAGAACAGAGCCATTGTGATAAGTAGATTGACCCAAACCGTCCGGTCCAAGTCTTGCAAAAGCATGAAACACGCTGGTGGGGGAAAAAAAGCAACTGAGCTAACAGACTCAGAGAATTCTACAGGCATGACCTAGAGATTATTCAGCTCTCCCCTTCTAGTGGAGGAAACAGATCTATGTCAGTAATTCAGGGAAGTGAATTAATTTGATCAAGGTCACAAAATCAGCGGCAGAACCAGGCCTAAATTATAGTCTCTGGAAACCAAGCCAAAAATTTCCATTACCGCACATGCTGTATCAGTAATAACTCTTTTCAGAAATTTCTAAATTAGTTACGAAGATTCTATGATGATGATACCAATGGTCTTTTTTACAGAGCTAACCCTTGACCCTTCCGATTATCACAAAACGGTGTGAGTGCTCCCAGCTCACTGGGATCATTTCATCATGTTTAATTGGAGCCAGAAAATACCCTTCTCTCTTTGGTCGGTGGCCATTCCAACCAAGAAGTTTTTCATCATCAAAGAGCTATGCATGGGAAATGAGAGGGAGAGAGACTAGTAGAAACATTCATCATGAGAGAGAATCATGGATCGGCTGCCTTCTGCAGCCCCCACTGGGGATTGAGCTTGTAACCCAGGTATGTGCCCTGACCCGGAATCGAACCGTGACCTCCTGGTTCATAGGTCAACGCTCAACCACCAAACCACGCTGGCCAGGCTCAAGTGTCTGCCATTAAGTGGCAAGCAGCTGCAAAGGCTAGCACGGTTAACATCAAGCACCATTCCTAGCGAGACACAGACACGTAGCAGAAGGATAGTTAACATTTTCCTCCACTGTTTATATGGCAGAGCCAGGTAATGTAACCAAACCCATCTGCTTCCTCTGGTCCAGGGGTTTCCAACGGCGGTAAAAAGACCTTCATGCTGACCTCCTCACGACTCCTGACTTACCTCACCTGTTTGCCGGACATGTGTTTAAAATTTCAGTACACATGAATAAATTACCAGCACACGACCTGGAGTCGGTATAGAGTTCCTATGTTAAAGTTAACAGCTCTGAAACAAAAAGATAAGTTTCTTAGCTGATCATCTATTCTCAAGACGTGAACCGCAAAGCTGTATAACACACTATGTTTTCATTATGCGCGTTTAAAAAAAACTTGATGCGAACCAGGAATTACATAAATACAGGATTTAGGGCTAAACGGGACCCAACAGGTTATTTATTTCATTATCCAGAACTCAAATAGCAAACTGCTATTTTAAAGTTTAAAAACTGGACCAAGAGTTACATGTATATATATTTCACATCACCATTGTGGGCCATATTCATAAAGGGCATTGCTTATTCAAGTTCAGCTGGTGTTATCTACCCTGATTCTCAAAACCTTCGATCTCATCTTCCTTTCTGACCTATAATTATAAAGATCATTTGGCTTCGTGATACCTGGTTTATTGCTATGTATTTTAAATTTACCTTGTTACTAACTCATAATTCTCACTGGACTAAAACTGCAGACTTGTCATTATTAAACATCACTATTTCTAGCAAATCTAGACCCAAGTCTACAAAAAACTATTTTGCTTCGGTTTTAATAATACATTTTAGAACAGTCATTTGACTGAGTTTTCTGTAAAGTGTCCTCTTTCAAAAAGCGTTAATAGCACTGGCTGATGTGGCTCAGCTGGTCATGATCTCTTGCACCAGAAGGTTGCCAGTTCAATTCCCAGTCAAGGCACATGCCTGGATTGCAACCTTGATCCCTGGTAAGGGGCATGCAGGAGGCAGCCAATCAATGTTTCACTCTCACATTGCTGTTTCTCTCTCTCTCTGTCTCTCAAAAGGAAGCAAAAAGACGCTCAACATCCCTAGTCCTAGGAGAAATGCAAATAAAAACACAAAGAGATACCACTTCATACCCACCAAGATGGCCGGAAGGAAAAAGCAGACAATGCCAAGTGTTGGTGAGGATATGGAGAGTGGTCTAGTTATTCAGGAAAACATTTGGCAGCTCCCCCCAAATTTAAAACACAGTTACCATGTGACCCAGCCATTCCACTTCCAGGTATATATCTAAGAGAAAGAAAATACATGTCCACACAAAAACTTGTACAGAAATATTAAAGCAGCATTATTTATCATAGAAAAAAGTGTAAACACACATATCCACCAACAGATGAATGAATAAAAATGTATTTTCAAACAATGGAATGTTACTTGGCCATAAAAAGGGCTGAAGTTCTAATACATGCTAACTATAGGTGAACCTTGAAAACACTGGTAAGTCAAAAAAGTCAATAATGAAAGACTGCACTATGTTTCATTTGTAAGAAATGTCCAGAAAACATAGCTGTTGCCCTAGGGTAAGAAGTAGGTAGGAGGGAGGAGAGGGAAGGACTAGGGAGTTACCTATAATGGGTGTAAGATTTCTTTTTTGAATAAAATTAATCTAAAATTGATTATGGTGATGGTTGCACAATTAGTACATGTGCTAAATATATATATATATATATACTGCACAATTTAAATGGGCAAGTTATATGGCATGTGAATTATCTCAAACTATTTAAAAAAATGACACAGATTTTGGCACCTTTTCCATGAAGACACACACACACACACACACACACACACACACACACACACACACACTGGCTGATTTAGCAAAAAACAAGGGTATGTGGCCTCTATTCCTATTCCAGATACTGTTGCTTTTAGTTCACTTATAATTTTATCTGTTTATCCCATGTGACACACAAGCAGAGCTCAGAGCCACAACAGGAAGTCCAAAAACAGTTCTTTCAAAGAAACTTTAAAAAGCAGCTTAATACCATAACCTAATAGTGTATTAAAACGCTGCTCTGATACCATTTTATGATCTTAAGCTCTTTCCATTTTGAAATAACAAAAGGGCTTATACAGATAATGTAACTGGACTTGATGGCACATCCTTTTTTCCTTGAAAAACCAGTTTATCATATTTGGAACGAAACAAATAGTGTACTTAGATGTTTTTGAAATCCCCACACCACCGAGAATAGTGGGGTGCAGAGCAACTAATCACTAAGTAATGTTGATTGATAGAATGTCATTTCCTGAAGGCAGGATTCAAATGTCCAGTGATGGATTTTAGTGACACATTAACATGGTAGCTTGACCAAAAAGAGAAGTTTAGTCTCTAAATTGCTCCTACGCTGAAATGGATGTTACATAACAGACATTTTAATGTACCAAAATGATCAACTGAGCCGCTTCAATGTATTTTTATTGTCAGTGGCTCTTCTGGAATAAGACTCTTTTCATTTGAAGAAAACATATAAGAGAATTTGGGAAGTCAAATATATATTTTTTAAACATGTTTATTGATTTCAGAGAGGAAGGTAGAGGGAGAGATAGAAACATCAATGATAAGAGAGAATCATTGATTGACTGCCTCTGGCATACTACACAGTGGGGATCAAGCTTGCAACCCGGGCATGTGCCCTGACCGGGAATCGAACTGGTGACCTCTTGGTTCCTGGGTTGACACTCAACCACTGAGCCACACTGGCCGGGCTCAAATAACTTCTTTATTGGAAATTTTCTAATATCAATACCAAATAAATTGAATGAACGTAAGTCCACCAGAAAAGTTTATCTTTTAAGACAAAGCATTTTGGGGATTAGTACTTGAAGATGATTCTCCTTTTAGTTTCTTAGTCTAGTTATTGATTGTTATTTGGGACCAAATAAGGAAATTCTAAATGTGTTTGGTTCACTGGAATATAACTCAATCACATTAATTTAAATTAGTTATTCTGAAAACCAGAACATCAATAAATGTATTTAAAAGACATTGACATCAAGTGGAAAATATTTTCCTATTAAATAAAAGTAATGAGAACTTGAAATCTGCCTGTTGTCCCTGCATCTGGTAATTCAAAGTTCAATGTCAGATGAGATGGTAAAAAAGCTTTCTAGGAAGTTGCAAATATATATATATATGGTAAAACATTTTCCCATATTGGGAAATTGTTGGTTTAATTCTCCTTCTCCTTCTCTACACGTGTTTAGGAAGCTCAGGAGCTATCATCCATTTATTCTGGATTAACTGAAGTAGATTTCTTCTTCTTCCATTTCACTTTAAAATTGAAACTTTTTATCTACCAAAGTGTTAGGTACTGGAACTAAAAATTTCATATACAGCCCTCAACAGAGCCTTGAAAAATTTGGTTGTGATTGTGACTTACTTATAAAACTATTTGGGATGGTCCCTAAATGAGGTTTTGTACATTCTTCAACCAATAGTAGGAAAACAAAACCATTCCAGGCCACCATAAATGGCGCTGTTTGTGTAGAAAGATGTTTTTGTAAAGGCTGTGGCTGCTCTTAAATAACATGCCTGGATTATCAAAGTAAAACATTCAAAATCATTAAAAACCTTTTAACCAATGAAACATGGTAATTCAAGAAAACAAAGCCCTATTCCTCGAATATAAATAAAAGTGACCCCACATGATCTGACCATCTATTTCCTGTTAAAAATGTCAAATTTGTAAAATCTTTAGTTTCTTTTCTAATTATGGCTCTTAATTGATTACTTATAAAGAGTTTATGGTGCCTAAGCCAAACAAGGTATTTTAAATATTTAACTGAAATAAACTGAGAAAAAATTAACCTGGATTGATTACCACTGTGCCCCTAAAAGCTTTTCCTCCCCTAAATGTGATCCCTATAACCCTTGTCTCTATAACAGAATTCAGGCTTATGAAAATAAAGTTCATGGAGAATACCACCCCTCTGATAACTGAAATCAATACTGAACATAGTTTTCCATGAAAACATTTAGTAAGAACTCCCAAAACTAATTCCACTGCCAGGGATGATGTAAGAATACACATATGCTCACATGCATATATTCATTATGTTGACCATTTTCATATTTAAACCCCATAAACATATTTTTCACATGCGTTGGTCAAAAATTTCCATTTTGGATCAGTTATCGAATCGGTGTTGGAGAGATCAAAATTCATAAATAAATGATATATTCTTACTTAAAAAATACACTGCAACATAAACTTTCAGTTATCTACTATCTTGAGATAAACATCATTCATGTCAACTTTCCTCCACCCTTTATTGGGTTATTATCTAGGCTCTTTGAAACATCATCTGCAGAATAAAATGCTGAATTTTTTAAAATTGAAACTGTATAAAATTGCATGAAGGGCACAGTTGTAAGTCCTAAAAATCAAGCACATTAGAGAGAAAATGTAAGATTAAAATTTTATTTAACTATACATATGATATAAAAGTTTTATCTCATAAAATATGCCCCATATTAAATAAATTTAAAGGCAAATAATTACTTCTAGATAATGTTTTCAATCTAATTGTCCATTATAACGAATCCTTCTGGTCCCAAACTCTGCCTTTGTTTGCTCTGTGAAGGCTGGATGGAGAGCATGATTGCCCCACCGGGAGGGGCAAGGATCCAGGGTGTGGGGGTCAGGGAGACCAGCCTCCGTGACCGCTGAGGAGGCTGAGAGGCACTGAGCACCAAGTTATCCAAAAGGAAATAAGAAACTAAGCCATCTGAGTGACCTTTGCGAGGTTTTCCCACAGGAAATGTATTTCCTATCACTAGAGATTGAACGACTCACAAGCTACACCTAAGTTACTTGGCTAATTCGGAGTCCTTCAGGGTAACATCAATATCCAGCTTCCAATTTCCATTCTTTGAAATACTCCTCCATCGTGTGCCGAGATTTCCAGGAGCCCACGTTCACGGTGGGTATGATTTTCTGGGGCTTGAGCCACTGAACGAAACGTTTCATTTCTAGGTAGCTGCTGTGTTCGCTGTAAGGAATTCCTAGAACACAAAAGAAAAGATTGCCTACTAAAAATCAAATTACTAATAATAATTAAAAAAAAATCCAGGCCCAAAATAGTAAAAGGAAAGCGATCCAGAGTGTTTTTTGTCAAAAACTCCTTGGTGCTTTATTTCTGATAATAAAAGGTACCTTTTAGGAAAAAACGAAGATGAAAACATTAAAAGGATACAAAAACCTTGAACGTGAAAAAATTCTATGACTTTCCTATGTAGGTAATAATATGCATTTCCATAGATTCTTATTTATGATGATGGTTTCTTTTAAAATAATTCTTCTGGAGCACTCTGCTCAGCTATGAATTTCAAGAGAAACGTTTGAAGAACAAGCAGGAAGACATTTGGTTTCCAGAATAAGAAAGCAGACTCCAGTCCCCAAGCTTTGCACACACAAAATAAGCGAAAAGAAAACAAATTACTCTTTAAAAATTCCCTTCATCTTCTTCCCATAGAAACAGGCAGGAAGGGTTCAGCTCTGCGTAAAGTAAGGTCGTTAAAGCTGAAAGTCCCTGGATTAGCGACATATCAGTCATGTTTCCACTGGCTGTTACTGTAATTAGTCCGTTTCCGAGGACAATGGTAAACCTCCTCCAAGAGATGAATAGAATTCAAGTCCACTCTGCGACTCTGGCTGCCACTGGTACCCACTGCCTTCCCGTTCTCAGCGGCACAGCATCATCTAAACCTGCAGCCCACATCCGCGCCCCCTCCCCATTTCAAGTAGTTTCAAACGTCCCCCTCCGTGTCACTGATCTGGCAAACAACACGATCTGTGTCAGACAATGTCTACCTGCGATGGCCATACTCCTTCAGATCAGCTTATCCTGTATTAGAGATGCAGGTTAGAGTTCACAGAGCAATTTGAAACTCTTGAATCGTTCAAGATTGTCATGCCTTGTTCTTCTTGCACCTTTAAGGCTAAAACATGTCGTTGCAAATGTTACAAGGGAGAACATTTAATGAATATACCGTATATCGAAATGTTTCCTTTGGTCTGGGGCACAACGTCCGTTATACGCGTTAACTTATTAGAATGTGTCCATCCTGTAGGTCGGAAAGCCAAGATCTGTTCATATCTCCCATCAAACTTCTTCAAGTGACTCTGTAAATCCTGTTAAGTGAAAATAGGATATGGATCTCAGGGTCCAGGAACATGGGTTATGTGCACTGAAACCACGATTAAAGGTGTTACACAGGCACAGTCACAGGACGGTTTCGCTTGTAAATTTAGCTTGCACCAACCCAGTGCAGCGATTTTCAATGGGTGTGCCACAGAATTTTTAAAACATGCATTACCTCAACTATCTAGTCAGGGGCACTAACCTCTTTTTCCTGACACAATCAAATAAAAAATGACAACAGCCAACACCCTAGCCTTCTGGTGTGAACGAATCAAAATTATACCTATGTTTTGTTGTCAGAGAGGCAAAAAACGTATTTTTTTGGGGGGTATGTTGCAGAACTTTAGTAATTAGTTTATGTGTGCCATGAGTTGAATAGGTCGAAAATCGCTGATCTAGTACCTTGCTTCCAAAAAAAATAAAAAAACTGAACAAATATATTTTCACCTTTACTTATATAAAGTTAAGCATGCTGAAGTAGTCTGAAAAGAGTTAAGATGGGACAATTTTAAACATAAGTAATTATATTTAAACATATAATTACTTGTGTTTACATATTAAACATGCAGGATAATTGATTGGCTGCCTCCTGCATGCCTCCTACTTGGGATCAAGCTTGCAACCCAGGCATGTGTCCTTGATTGGAATCGAACCCAGAACTCTTAGGTCTGCAGGCTGATGCTCTATCCCCTGAGCCTATAGCTAGGGCTATTGCCCAATAATAGTCCTATTTTGTGGATGTACATTTTGTTTATTCATTTGTCTTTGTTGAATATTTAAGTTACTTATATTTTTTGGCTACTATGAATAATGCCATTATGAATACTCATATACTTAGAAGATTTTGTGTGTAGACATGTTTTCAATTTTCTAAGACCGGAATTGCTTGGTGATATGTTTAGCTTTTGAAGCAATTGCATTTCTTACATTTAACTTCTTAAGAAACTAGCAAACTGTTTCCCATAGCATCTGCACCATTTTAAAATCTCACCAGCAATGAATGCGATTTCTAATTTCTCTAAATCCTCATCAACACTTGGCATTGCCTGTCTTTTTTATGAGAGCTGTCCTCGTGAATGTGAAGTGGTGTGTACCGTGATTTTCTTTTCTTTTTTTTTAATGTACCGTGATTTTGATTTGCAGCTCCCTGATGGCTCACAATGCTGAGTCTCTTTTCATGTGCTGATTGGCCATATGTGTGTCTTCTCATGCATTTGCTCATTTGTATACTTGCTCATTCATTCCTTGGCCCTTAGCCAAGCTGGTTTCCTCCAACATCACTTCACTACACCATTTCTTACACTGGTCACCAAAAGTGTTCTAATTGTCATTCTTCCTTTTAAAACCTCTCTGCAGCCTATGGCGCTTTTAAACACTCTAGTCATTTCTTTCTCATCTTCAACTCCTCCACCCCCACCCCCACCATCCTTACATGGGTACTTTGTTCAAATGGAACAAAGTTAGTAGTAGAAAATAAAGCTGTAAAATAATTTTAAAATACTATCCCCTCTCCAAGATATATCTGTTCATTTTATAATTAATCACCATCTCATTAGCCTCCACACAAACTGGATGCCTCCAAAATTTAAAATGTTTCCAATGGACAAAACTCTGACCGTCACCCCTCACATTTCTCATGAATGATATACCCATGAAAACAGGCCATAAACATTTTACTTTAATCTTATGAACAGAGTAGTAGTTATACCAGTTACAATTTCTTTACTCGAGGGATAGACTCAAAGTGTTCATTTTCTTTCCAAAATACAAGTGTTACTATTTATAAGACAGATACAATAATCCCAAATTAGTCCAAAAAGCTTCAGAAGAGTTATTTCACGAACATTATAGAGAAGAAGGAAAATACATCTTTTTTCTGCATATGATGTTTTGAATTATTTTTCATACAGAGCTTTGATGTATTCCATTGCTAGGTGTCAACATGTTACCAAATGGAAAAAAAATCTTAGTATATGAATAAATCTGATAAGCCCTCAGGTCACAGTGAGGTAGTATCTTATGTATCTTAACTTATAGTTCAGACTTCCTCTTAGGTTGCACTTCCACTCTTTTATTTAATCCTCACATGTAAACCTTCAACATATATCAATGTTATAAGGGCTTGATATTAACACAGAATAGGCCTGGAAAAAAAAGTAAGACCTCCTTAGAATTCTCCATTCATTTCACCACTCATCCAGGAAAATGATCTTATGAACAGAAAGTTTAAGTGACCAGATAGCTGTATCCTTTTCTGCATATGTTTCTTCCCTTATGACAGTTCTCTAGTTCCTACACTCCTGGTGGGTATGGGAATTACAGAAGAGCTAGCCACACACACACAAAATAAAAAACATCTTAAGTTCCCCTTCAAAGATTTTCTGGGCAAATTTACTATAGGTGATGACTTCCTTGTGATTGAATCCCATTACATTAAATGCAGGTAAATGGAATTCTAGTTTATAGTTATCAGATGATCTCTTCTGATTCACACTAAAAACCTTATCTCTTAGATACTTACCTTAAAATTAATTTGCATCATTGGGAGAAGGTGAACTAGTGCATCACACATGTCTGTCGTGATGAGGGAATTAATTTCAGGTATATTGAGGCACTGTAAGGTTTTATATTTCTCTCGGGACATGCCCACTTTTGAACCTATAACATCAGCGATGGCTACAGGCAAAGAAAAAGATTAAAGATAGTAGAATTACAGCTTATGAAAAAATGTTACAACTTAACTGAATTTTAAAATAAGAATTTACCAAGTAAAAAGAAATTCAAAACAATCACACTTTGGCCATGATACCTCAAAAAGGCTGAATAATTTTGATGGTTAACTGTGTGGAATAAATTGTGAGAAAAAAACAAAGAATTTACTTTTAGAAATCTAGTATTTAAAAAACTGCAAAAAGGGGTAGAGAAAGGGGTAGAAAAAGGGAAGAAACCAAATTTGGGAGAATTAAAACCCTGGCTTCGTCGCTTCATATCTTAATGCTTGACCTTATGTGGTGATTGGTAAGAAGAAATGACAAGTACTTCGCAAAACAATTCGGTACTATTTAGATCAGCGGTTCTCAACCTGTGGGTCGCGACCCCTTTGCGGGGGTCGAACGACCCTTTCACAGGGGTCGCCTAAGACCATCGGAAAATGCAGATATTTAACATCACGATGCATCACAGTAGCAAAATGACATGGTTGGGGGTCACCACCACATGAGGAACTGTATGCAAGGGTCTCGGCCTTAGGAAGGTTGAGAACCACTGATTTAGATGAACTACAATGACATTTCCAGAAATCACTCAGGAACAAACATTACAACTATTCCCCAAGGGAATGAACTGATGGTCAGCATCAAAGGCACGCAGTGACACAACTATATACTAGATATCTGTAAAGTGTATTCAAACACCAACGGAGCATGGGCATTTGCTCTGTCAACACTTTGCAGCTACCATAACCACACAGCAACTGTTTCCGTCAGTTAAGCCTTTCAACGTTTAAATGAATCAGATTCTGTCAACTTTCCCTTCAACTTCAAAGGTACTACCAAGCCATTTCCGGAAATACATTTCCAGCACTAGAAGAGACCGAAAGGGCTTTCCGCAGAAAGAAGCTGGTCTCTATAACATATTAATGTAAATCAGATATGGCCTCACCCACCTAGGAAGACTTTCTCCTTGCCGATAGAGTAAGTGCCACAGATGACGAGAGTGCGTGGGTTTAGCGTTACAGCCTCAAAGGCGGTGTTGATGGCAAACTGGATAACCTCCTGCTGAGACGGAAAGCAGTATTCGGGGCTGCAGTATCTGTAATATGGAAATATGATGCTGATTAACAGAGCGGCAAGGAAGCCAGGGCATCAGATTGGATGCTTTTTTTTTAAAGAAAAGAAGCTGCAGCAAAATTACAGACGACAGCAGGATCATATATTAACACCACTGCAGGCTCTCTCACTGCCTGCGGGTGCAATATTTGTGACCGGCTATTGATAATTTATGATGGGGTGATGCATAGTCAGTATACTTTTTTCATTATGTTTCTTTTATCACCTTCAAATAAAAAAAAAAATTGCCTTTTTTTTCTTCAAGATTCTTTCTAGTCAGCCAGCTTTTTTTAACTCTAAAATTAAACCTCAGTATCTTTTTTTTAACCCCATCACTAGCAAAGAAAACCTACTGATACGGGTTATCTTTGGACTAAAGAATTCTGTTACAATAAAAATAATAATTATTAAAATAGTGAAATTAAACATGAACTTAATGCATTTTAAATCAAACAGTTGATATTCACATGGTTGTCTTCTCAGGAAAACAGAAATATATACAGCATTACGGGAATATAACAAACCCGGTTGAGTCTACCTCAAAATAATAATGTCCAGTGAAAAACTAACCTTAAGACTACTACCTATATATATGAGATGAAAGCTAAGTGCTTTTTCCTTTAAAAAGTCATAAAGTACCAACACCAAAGGGACATACTTTTCCCAATTTTCAAAACTGTTTCTCCTGGTCAGCCATCAGAATAGAGAAAAATCTTAATCCTTTCTCCTATAAAGACCTATAAATAAATCCAGAATTGTATGTAGCACAGTACTAAGTAACAAGAAAAGGTGTGTTTTTTTTTTAACTTATTATTCTCTTAATTTATCTAGTGTTTAAAGTATGTATAAAGGAATGGAAAAATAGCTAGTGTTCGAAAACAGGATATAGAAAGACCATCTTTTCCTAAAATATGCCATTCAAACACATTTCTCTATGAAATAGTTTGAAATAAATAAATCTCTAACAAATTCATGAGGCGTTTTAATATGTAATAAAAATATAATGGCTTACATATACCATTCTGTTTACAGCACCTAGTAATTAAAAGCTGTCCCTTATGAATTAGTACCTTTTTGAGGTTAAAAAAAAAAACAACACAAGTTCTGAATATTCAGAAACTTTGGCCTCAATTTTCCCTTCACGATTATACTTTATAGTAACAGATACTTTGAAAGGATAACCTAAAATGGTGTTTTCCTAATGTTTGCCTCCAATTATTCTTCCTTGTTTCAGTAGTAGGATTCCCACATACACTGTATTTTGAAAAGGAAATGATAAAAAAATAATTGAGCTGTAGTCAGTTATGACATGTCACCCCAAATTTGTCCTTAAACAGCATCCCTCTGACAAACAGTCCTAAAATGACTGTTGACAAAAATAACGATCGTTTTAATGATTCCCCAATGCTCAAACTATTCCCCATCTGCACGCAGACGCTGTCTGTGGGCAGAGAAAGCACACAAGCACAGCTTGGCTTACGTGGTATCCAAGTAGAGCGTGTGGACTTTGAGGCCCACGAGGAGGGAGCGTTCCATGGTGGGGTCCGCCCGGAAGTCCCCGGTGTGCAGCACCACGGTGCCGTTCGGCAGGCGGAAGAGGATCATGACAGCACCTGGGCAGCTGAACACAAACGTTGCAAAGACATCGTCTTAACACAGTGAGAGTAAGCAGACAAAAGCTGAAAGACAACCTGAAGAGAGGGCACTGTCCCTGATTTTAGGAGACCTGGATTTCGTCTTAATTTTAATTCTCTAAGCATCTGCGGTCGCTAAGGTACGTGAGGCTAACACTCTATGAAAAGGAGAAAGAAGACAGGTCAATAGTTGCATTTTTCCAATATAAATAGTGATTTTAAAAAGAGAGGGAAACCATTCTCTCCCCCCCACATCTTCATTCTTTAGTATCAAAAGCCTGAAAAGTTACTTAAAGTGTGGGGGCGAGGGAGAAACCTTCTAGTAGCTGAATGGAGTACAAGCTGTTAATTTATATGTGGTATTTTTTTTTAAATGGCCAAAGGTTATCTCTCTTTTTTAAAAATATGTTTTTATTTATTTCAGAGAGAGGAAGGGAGAGAAAAGGAGGGAGGAAGGAAGAGAAAGGAAGAAAAAGAGAGAGGGAAAAAGGGAGGGAGAGAAGAAGAGAGAGAGGAATAGAGGGAAGGAGAGGAAGAGGGAGAAACATCAATGATGAGAGAAAGAATTGTCAATCAATTGCCTCCTGCATGCACCCTACTAGGGATCGAGCTCAAAACCCGTGTATGTGCCCTGACTTGGCTTCCTGGTTCATGGGTTGATACTAGACCACTGGGCAACACTAGCCGGGCCAAAAGATTCTGTCTTAAAGAACAGCGGCAACATGTTAACATATTTGAAAATAATAATGAGTTTCATATGTCTAGCATGGTAATTTAAACTGGATAAAAAATGGGTTAGGTAACACTTAGAGGATCTCTACATTTAGTCTCTGATTCTATAATTGGGTACAACATTTGTTTCAAAAGGAGAATCATGTTTAACTTAAGTTTTAAGAAATATCAAGCCCTTTAGTTCCAATAAAAAAGTTCTTAAGTAACCATGCCAATGCATCTTCCTTTTGAATTTTTTAAAAATAGGGTATTATTAAGGTAATTTTAATACTTACTGATTGGCATCAAGCAAAACAACTTTGACACCGTTCACTATACATTCGGTGTCCATTGGTAATGGATGGATGTACTGTTCTTCCACATGAAGTTTGTTCTTCAACAAATTGCCAGTTATCTGCAAAACAGAATGCGCTTACTGTGCTCCAGCAAAACACTCAATATTTTATTTCATATCCAGTGTAGAACCCAAGCATCTTAATAATCTCCTGTTCTCCCGCTCACATCCAATGTAAACCCTCCCGAATGCCAGGAAGATGGCCGTGTCGCAGCTCTGCTTGAATATGGTCACCTCAGAACTTCCTACGATAAATGTGTCACACACAGTCTGCTTACATAGTGTCACTGGCTCTGTCTCACCTGTGCAAAGCCCATCTCTGACATGACATACAAAACCCTTCATGATCTGGCCCATGCCCCTTTCTGCCATTTTATCTCCTACTAGAGGCCCGGTGCATGAAATTCGTGCACTGCAGGGTCCCTCAGCCTGGCCTGTGCCCTCTTGCATTCCGGGAGTCATTGGGAGATGTCTGACTGAGGACATCCTTAGTGCTCCTGCAGAGGCGGGAGAGGATCCCCCCCACCACTGCTGTGCTTGCCAACTGTGAGCCCAGCTTCTGGCTGAGCAGCGCTCCTCCCCAGATGACAGCGCCTGCATTGAGTTTCTGTCCCTAGTGGTCAGTGCATGTCATAGCAATGGGTCATTCCACCATTCAGTCTATTTGCATATTGGCCTTTTATGATATAGGATTATTCCCTATCTTGTGGGTTAGCCATTCTGAAATACCTTGAAGTGCCTGGAATGGGTCTATTTCTCAGGTGTCTGCCTTTTTATGACAAACTCCACTCTCTACCTGGCATCCTCTCTTCTGATTGGTTCTGGAATGGAACAGACCTGCCTTCAAATTCTGGCTCTGCTAGTGCTAATTCTGTGTCTGGGGGCATCTCACTAATTCTCTGCAAGCCTCAGTTATTTCACCGATAAAAAGAGGACAACTCAAGAATGTTGTGAGTATTAAATTGAATTCTAGCCAAAGCCCGTAGTAGTAGGTGATGAAATGTTCACCTTTCAATAATTCATTCAAGCTATCTCTTCCATCAGGGGACATTTTCTAGCCGTAGCCTGGGACAGAGTGAATAAAGCACCCCTTTCTCCCTCCTTCTGGGCACTCAGTTCACTTTTCTATTACAACACTGATCCCATCCTGGTATTATTTGTGAAAGCATCCTTTAAGGCTGTAGGTACGCTAAAGTTAGGTCCTTGGCTTTAAATTATCTTTTACTCACTCAATAAATGTCTACTAAATGAAATGTAGATTTTTTTATATTGTGAGGTAGCTTGTCTATTGTCTCCAAATAAAAAACATTTATAACTATTGACAGCGCATTGGATTGTAGAATCTCAATGTGGAGTCTGCTTTCTCATCCGTTGTCAGCAGAATGATAGCTCTTATAATTTTAACTACGTATTCCCTTTTAACCACATTGTTGAGAAATTCACTGCATTCTGCAAATTCACAATTTAGAGCACTAGAACTTACCTCACTGCAATACACTGGGAATGTGAAGTTTTTAGACAATCCAGCATAATGATCAGAATGAAAGTGGGTGAGAAAGTAGGCTGTGCAACCTTCCACCACTCCGTACTGAAAGGCATCAACGGTAAAGCCGGTTCCTGCAATGAAAACACCAGCACAGCTGCCTGAGTGATGCCAACAGAGGACAAGATACCTGGTTTGGTTACAAATACCGAACAAATACCGAATCCTTGAACATCTGCACATCTCACTGCTAACCCAACTTTGGAACTGAATCTAAAACTTATGCCAAATTAATTCAGTGAAAGGTGATGCTAGAGATGAAAATGAGTCTTATAGGTTTCTATTAAATATTCCAGTATAGGCTTTTTTTAAAAATGAGTAATTATACCAAAAAAAAAAAAATACTAAACTATAATTCAATTACTTCTTTGTTTTATTTTGAGTATTACTTCTTTGAATATTTTCCCAATTCTTACTGGGACTGTACTGTAGTAGCCCTCCAAAGGGCTACTACAGTACAGTAACAGATAAACAATATATCAGTAGAATCTGAATTTCATTGGGAGGGGGTGAGAGAGAGAGAGAGAGAGGGAAGGAAACAAGAAAAAAAAATGTCTCCCTAGAAAATCAAGAAAAAAAAATAAAGTTGAGCTATTCTAAAATGTTTATGAAAGAAACACCCAATTATGTGCAAATGAACAAGCAAATGATTCTATTGAGACGTATTAACACATTGCATAATGGACATTTAAAATACAGAAGATCAATAAAAATAAGCATTAAAAACAAAACTAATGCGATGATTATAAAAATGCTGTTTTTTTCACATAAATAGTTTGAACAAATTATAGCTCTAAATCATCAATAAAGCACTTCAAAAAATCTTTCTGAAAGAAACCAAGTGTATTTTGGCATTTTTCTTTTGTATTCTTTCCACAAGAAGAGTTCTTTCTTAGTTCCTTCAATAACAAAATTCATGTTAACACACATTTTTCTACTAACTCTTCTATGAAGACACGAGAAATAACAGTTATGAAAAAGCTGAGAAACTAAGTCCTGAAATGGTTTCAAAATGTTTGGCATTTACAATGACCTATGTAACCTGTGACATTTCCTTCTTCGAAGTTACTTAGTACTTTTCTTAAATGCTTAGAGACAGTGTCTTATTGTAGTTATTTTACAGGGAGCTTTTCCTCCTCCTGTATTAAGCTGAGTTTTACTAGTCTCTGTCAGATCTATAACACCAACCTACCAGCATATTCTGTACACAATAGGCAGTATCTTGTGTACAGAACATGCTGAACAAAACTTTACTGAATGGAGCAAGAAAGGTTAAATACACACAGACATACACACACATACACACAAATCTATGTTACCACTCAGTGAAGTGGTATAAAAAATAAAAGCAACACATGCAAAACACCTGTTTCATGCAAACACACACTGGACAATGAACACGAGATTCAAAAGCGGTGCCTCTTTGCAGCTCCAAGAAGCACCGATGTTTCAGCTTACCAGGGATTTTCTTATAGAACGGACACGTCCTCCTCCTCGATTCCCCCGCGGGAGCCGAGCGTGGGCTTTTCCCGCTCCCTCTCTGCGGCCTGCCGCCAGGTGACGTGGTGAAAACCTGGTCTTGACCTAAACCGACTCCAGCTTTGCTCTTAGGAACCAGGTAATCTGACCCCGTCTGAGGCGCTCCTTCCCGAAGCGAGTCTGACTTTTTCAGTCTCTTTCTCGGATGCCCTGCCCTCTTGCGAGAAGGTCCCACAGCCGGCCAGTTCTCACTTACACTCTTCGCATCAAATTCCGAATCGCTTAGAGAATTTCCTGCCTTCCTCTTGCACTGCCGGGGCCTCTTTCCATCAGGACTTGCCACTGGGTTGGGGTTCGCGCCTTCTGATGCACTGTCCCCCGGGGGTTTGTCCTCTTTTCTTTTAGGTGGCAGACCGAAGTACACCCCTATGTCCATTTGCTTCATCACCTTCGCGGGATTCTGGGTTGCGTTACACTGAGAAGATGGCAACATTGGCGAAGACTTCGCAGGAGCAGCTGTGCTCGAAAATGTCTCTGCGTTGAACACTGACGCTTGACTGTCTCGCTTCCCACCTAATGCCTTTCCGCAGGAACATGCTACGTTAGCATGATGCTTAGTGCTGGATTTCTTGCTCGGTGATCCTCTAATTTTCCTTGGGGATGGGTGGGCAGACAGACGCTCTCCCCGGGCCTGGCTTTCAAAGGGTTTTGGCACTTGACTCGTCAGTAACGGAAGGGAGACGTGATTGGCAGCAGCTGGTCCTTCAAGGACCTGTTTCTGCTTCTTGGATGGGGAGGGGGGGACTTGGGGCTCACCAGGTTTTGCTGCAGGGGCTTGACGACTAGAAGAAGCACGTCCCCCGGCCAATGCGGGTGGAAACAACCAGAAACCATCAGCAGCAGATGCTGGGTCCTGACCTAACACAGCACCCTGGCTTGGGAAAAGAGGCTGCGATGAATCAGCCAGGGTGCTGAATGCATACAATTCTTCATTGTATCTCTCCTGAGTCAAGAAGCTGTTCGTTTCGGGGCCCCCCTCCCGCCGACTCCCCGGGAAGGGACGGTGGTCGTTTTTAAACCAAGGAGAGCTGTTGGCATCGTCTTCTGGGTCGCCACCTTCTGTAAAAAATAGCTCTTGTTGGGAACCATCCAGCCTTTCATCTATATCGTAAGTTTCTTCGTCGCTCTGAAGAGGAGAATAGGAGATGGTTTCACGGTCGCTCCAGTCATCTTCGGGCCACGGCGAAGGGGTGCGTGCTGAGGGGTTTGGGCCGTCTAGTCTTCCGGCAAGAGGCAAACCAGCTCCTACCGGCCTGTGGTCATTAACAGATGGTGTTACCTGTTGAGCTGGTTGGAACGGTGGGGTGTTTGCTGAAGAGGGAATCTTTTTCTTGGTTTCAGCTGGGGACTGAGAATTTTTCAGACACTGTGTCACGAACAAGGGATCTACGGGAACGTGTGTTAAGTTCTCAGTTTGTTTTTGATCTGGAGACCATTTTTCCTTCAGGCTACAAAGAAAGCCTGAATTGGTCTCCCTGGAACTCCCCGCTACCCAGTGGGATGGACTGCTCAGAGGACTTTTACTAGCCCTACTCTGAGCTAGCAGGAGGTGAGCGTATCTCTTGTAATGTGAAGGAATGGTCGAGGTACACAGAAGGCCATCGGGACACTCTGCAAATTGTAATAAGGAACAAAAAGTATTACAGTGTCATAGCACAGATATATTTTGACAGTATCAACGTATAAATCAACACATAAGTGTAGTCATCAGCCCTATATTGAGGCCTTAGGACAATAGCTCTTAACACAAATCAAAAGATGGGCATAAAATAACAGTAATCCAGCATGTTTTTGCAAAGTGCTAGTTATTATTGTTAAGTCACACAAATATGAGCTCCTTTAAAATCCGTATCATACTTACATATTTCTTAAACAGGTACTACAAACTGACACCATCACTTTCCCTAGTTCACTACTGCTCAGGCAATAAAGAATAAAGAAGACTGGTATCTCTCTCAGAGCGAGAGTTCTACTCCAACTTTTCTTATGGAACAACACAGATGTATGGCAATTATAATAAAGATTTAGCTTCCGTTATTTAGTAATGACAATCGTAATTAGTTATAGCTGTTAATACTCTGGGCAATTTAGATTCTGTCCTAAGATTAGAAACTCAATTTGATATACTGGCTAATGATGCTCTGGCAACCGTTCCCCACCACATACCATTATGACTGGGTAACATTCTGTAAACCATCTTGGCACATCCCCTTCCCTTATATGTTTATTTCCTGGCTTATTAAATAGGAGCCCCCACCCAAGAGTGATACATTCAATTAGAAGACGTCTTGCCGAAACCGGTTTGGCTCAGTGGATAAAGCGTCGGCCTGCGGACTGAAAGGTCCCAGGTTCGGTTCTGGTCAAGGGCATGTATGCTGGTTGTGGGCACATCTCCAATACGGGGCGTGCAGGAGGTGGCTGATGGATGTCTCTCTCTCATCGATGTTTCTAACTCTCCATCCCTCTCCCTTCTTCTCTGTGAAAAATCAATAAAATATATTTAAAATAAATAAATAAATTAGAAGACGTCTTTGCTTAAAACTTAACTTAAAAACTGCCTCATCAAAGTATTTGTTCTAGAGTTCAATTCAAAAAGAGGGCATGTACTGGGGGTTGGGGAGGGCAATAAGGGAAAAATAAAATAATATAAAATAAAATAAAACAGTCCATCTGAAACTATTCAAAAGAGTTTAGTCAGAGGAATAAAAAAAGATAAATCTTTGAGGTGGTTTCATCTACAAGACATTTCACCCTGAGATGTTCACCATGAGATTCCAACTTCCATTTCTGGATTTCAAGCTATTGAAAAGCAAGTTACTAGCATTTGGTGAGGCTTTCACCTGCTATACTTTTATAATGACAAATGTTAAGAGTTCTTTTGCATCTTCATGCAGAACTTTACAATTACAGCGGTTAATAATAAAATAGCTTTTGAATCACATGTAACATGAAAGCCATATTGAGTACTGTTTTTACTTTACTGAATTTTAATTCTTTGAGATTTAAAAATCTGTATACTGCATATGTAACTTTAAAATATAGAAATCATCAAAACCCCTTTTCCATAGGCTCCACGTGGAATTTTCTACCTTTTAAACATGACGTTTATTAGAGATTTTAAGAGATAAAAACATTGATCACCAATTGGCACATGTTTAACATTAGAACTTAAATCTGAGACTCCTTCCCAGTTACCAACAGAACAGCAGTTAGAAGACTGGGTGACAGTCATAAGTCTCTAAAAATCTGCTTCATAAAAGATAACAAAATGGACAAGCTGTTTAGCTTTTAAGAACACTCATCTATAAAATGTCAATACCACCTACCCTGTGCAGTTGTTGGGAGAGGCAAGTAAAGCAAGTGAAAGTATCTAGCACATGTGCTCAATTAGCGTTTATGAAAAATAACTGAGCTGTTTAGGGGCTTTTATAAAATAAAATCCATCTGGACTGTTTTCAAGTTTGCAACGTTCTTCACAATTACACCATGGCCTGCTGCATTTTTACCTTCTCAGGAAGAGTGCACATGCTTTTATCATGCTTGCTTCTAGGATTAGAGCAGCGGTTCTCAACCTGTGGGTCGCGACCCCTTTGGGGATCGAAGGACCCTTTCACTGGGGTCGCCTAAGATCATCAGAAAATGCAGATATTCACATCACGATGCATCACAGTAGCAAAATGTCATGGTTGGGGGTCACCACCCCATGAGGAACTGTATGCAAGGGTCACGGCCTTAGGAATGTTGAGAACCATTGGATTAGAGTGTCTCCTCTCTCTTAGTTCATTGCTTCCCTTGCTTGACTGGACTGGTATGTTTGGCCTATTTAAAGACCACTGTCCTTTATTGTAATCTTACCTGTTTCAGAGCGCGGCAGAGAATCCAAACACTCAAAGACATGCCATCGAGGTGTCTGACCCAGTAAGGCGGAGAAGGGCATCTGGCAGTTTGGGCAGTACCCATCATACACCGGGCGGGTCTTTGGAGACACCAGTTTGGTTTTGTGAGCCCTCCCCTGCTTTCCTGGCGTGGTCTTGCCTTGGGATTGCTGGATCCCATCTCCACAGCTAGAATCCTGACTACAACCTACAGAAGTCTGGCTACAACCTACAGAAGTCTGGCTACAAATGATAGAAGCCTGGCTACCAACCATAGACGTCTGACTCCCTGCTGTTCCTGCAACGCACCCTTCAGGACCCTCCGCCTTCTCTTTAGCTTCTGCCGTTCTTCTTTTATTTCTGCTCCGCTTGGACTGGCATTTTCCATCGGTCGCTTTTTCTACAGACTTTGGAATATTCTCAGGGCAATTATTGGCGTGTACTGGTTTCGCTTTCCTTTTGGATTTGTATTCCCAGATGTCTTCTTCCGAAATCGTGTCTTCTAACATGGCAAAATGATGTTTACCATTAAAGAAGCACTAATCTTCAGGACACAGAGAGTCTATTTCTTTTTTTTCAATGCAATTATTTTGCTGGGGAAAATAAAAACAACCTAAATACTTACTAACGTGATGGGAATCGAAAAGGTCTGGTAATGACTATATTGGCAAACTACAAACCTTATACCTGAGACCACGTACTACAATAAAATTGAGAGAAACTACCACTGGGGTAGCATCTGAGAAGTTTTCTATAGTGTGTGTGTGTGTGTGTATGTGTGTGTGGCTACTATTTCATTCAGACCCTGGGCTTTTTCCAGGGCTTGATTCATGAAAATAAGAATCAGGAACACTTTGAACATTAAGCATTTAGCGGGAGTCTCCGAATGAGCTTTGTAAAAGTGTTGTGAAGCTGCTTATTAGTTCTCTTTCCACTGGACCACTGTCCAAATAACTCTCAAACCCACCCACCGTCCCTGTGGGCAATGAATTGGCTCCGCGAATGTTCCAAAAAAGCACTCAATGGGCTACTTGAGTTTTGCTCCTTGAGACGAGTCACCCCATCATGAGCGCAGTGTGTGGTTCCCAGTGACCGTCACTGCCCTCCTGCACGACTGCTGGATGGATATTCAACAACTCCCGCTTGTTTCCCGGGTCAGTCCACCGTCCTCCTCCTTCTCTTCCAGCGGCAATGATCAAACTCTGCACAATAAACACACATTTAGACGCGTGAGGTCGGGCCTGCCCTGCGGCCACCCTCCGAGCTCCAGGCCACAGCAGAGGGGGGTCCGCCCCGGAGGCAGGCAGGCGGCCGGCCAGCCAGCCCCCCTCTCCACCGGCCTGAACCCCGCGCTTCACCTGCCCGTGGCCTCCGCGGGCTCGACCTGCCCCGGGCACGCGGGAGGCTGCCAGGCCGGAGAGCGCGGCCTTACCCACTGCGGGGCCGGGAGCGAAGGAGCTGCCGGCACGGCACGGCTCATAAAAGCAATCACAGCCTTCCCCCGCCGCCGCAGCCGGAAGCCGGGTCCTCGGGGGACCCTCGCCGCAGCCCACCTGCCACCTCGGGGAACAGCTGCATCCGCTCGCTCCGCGCCCCCCCGCCCCCGGCCCCGCTGGCGAGCCATTCGCGCCCGCACTTTCAGCACCGCAGGGCGACAGGTGACTATGTATCTGTGTACAAGCCAAAGCCATGAACAGTCACCCCCAAACTTTTAAAAGCCTGAGGATATATATATATCTCCCTACTCCTTTACCTTTCCAGTCTTGGCGGGACTGCTTCCCGCGGCCAGGGCTGTGTCGAATCGGCTGGTTCCGGTCTCTAAGAGCCGGACTTCAAAAAGAATGAAAAAAAATATGAAAAAAATATATATGTGCCTTTGTATAGTCCTGCGGATTCACTGAATTTTATTTTCTGCCCTAAAAGCGAACGGTGGAGGGGGGAATGGTTCTCCGCCAGCTTCTAGAACGCTGGGTCTTTCCGTGTCGAATCTGGCGCTCCGAACGCGCAGCCTCGGCCGTGGCCAGCGCGCTCGGAGGGGCGGGGCCGCCCCGGGCGGGGGGCGTCTAATTACGCGCCGGGAATCGGCGGCGGCGCGGCGTCGGGGCTGGAGCGTCCGAAGGCCCGTTTGCCGCCGGGAAAAGGTGCCCTTCGTGCGGACCGGGGCCGCGGGCGAGCCAGGTGAATGTGCCGCTGTGAAAGCGCAGGGCGGGAAACGCTGCCTCGCTGTTGCCCGGAGGAGCGCGGGGCGCGCGGCCCGCGCGGCGCAGCCGCCTCAGGAGCGCGCGGCGGGAGGGAACATGGCGGCGCCCGGCGCCCGCGGCCGCAGCCTCGCGGGGCTGCTCCCGGCCCAGACGTCGCTGGAGTACGGCCTGCTGGACGCCGTCACCCAGGAGGAGAAGAGCGGCCTGGTGTACCAGTACCTGCAGAAGGTGGACGGCTGGGAGCGGGACCTGTCGGTGCCCGAGTTCCCGGAAGGTGAGGGACCTGGCTTCGGGGTGGGGGCACCCCCTCCGGGAACCTCCCCTTTGTGGGGGCGCGCCCTCCTCCGAGGCGGGGTGGTGCCCGGGGTGGTGGTGCCGGGCCCGCCGCCGCCGCCGCCGGAGGAGCCGAGGTTCGCGGCGCTGCCTCGGCCCAGGTGCCCCCCGGTGCGGTGTCCGCGGGGCGGGGCCTGCCTGGCCGCCCGGCGTCCTGAGCCGCGGCCGGGCCTCAGGTTAACCGGCGACCGGCCCTGCATGTCTCGTGGCCCCCACGCCCCTGCCCTTGCCGTCTGGGTGCCCCGCATCCTCATCGTCGTTTTCTGCACCAACTTAGCATCTTATCAGCCTCTTACTATGTGACACTCAGTCCCGAAGTTTATGCCTTTCCCCTGGAGGTGCCCTCAGGAGCCCTGCGTGTTGCTTTAGGGGAAACTGAGGCACGGGACAGCTAAGTGCGCTGGCCCGGGGGGCCCCACCGCGGGTACTGGCTGCCAGGCCCCCCGGATGGAGGGTCAGGACCCCAGGGGGGCTGGTTTCCTGGCTCCGCCGCGCGTCGCAGCTCCAGGTCGTGAGACTTATTATTTGCAAAAGTCGGAATCAGCTGTGGGTCCTCTACCCGGTCCGACTCCCCGCGTGAGTGTTCGGGACGCGGGGCAGCCGGACCTGCAGGCCATTGTGCGCGCTGCGGGCGAGGCGCCGCTCGCCGGGAGAAAGGAAACCCGCTCTCCCTTCTGTGGTCCCGACGGTCAGTGTCCCGCCCGGCGGCGCTGGCACGTCTCCTCCCCCTCCTCCCCCTTCTCCTCCTGCTCCCCCCCGGGCGGGACACGGAAACCGCATGTATAGTTAATGGGGCGGACGGGGCAGGTTCGGTGTCTCCGGGGGAGGGGTGGGGGGTCTGGGGGAACCTGACCTCCAGCAGCAAGCAGTCCGGTGTGTCTTTCCCGGCCTTTGGCTCCCACCCTTGAAAAGTGCTGTTTTGTTTTCTGTTACAATATTAATCTTATACTGGATCTGAAATACTGCGGGATTCTTACCCAAAAAATTGGGAACCTGAGGGCTTATCCCATCAAAGAAACTTTGAAAGACTACTTTTTAAAAAAACTTTGTGAGAGCCGAAACCGGTGTGGCTCAGTGGATGGAGCGTCGGCCTGCGTGCGGACTGAAAGGTCCCGGGTTCGATTCCGGTCAAGGGCATGTGCCTGGGTTGCGGGCGCATCCCCAGTGGGGGGCGTGCAGGCGGCTGATGGATGTTTCTCGCTCATCGATGTTTCTAGCTCTCCGTCCCTCTCCCTTCCTCTCTGTAAAAAAAAAAACAATAAAAGTATATTAAAAAAAAAACTTTGTGAGAAGTTAGTTATGTAATAGAGTTATTAGAGCAGGCCATCAGCTAAGATTGAGGCTAGTGTTTTGATTTTCCGGACTTTGTACTTATAACGAGTGTATTTTGTTAACCATCAGATTTGACCTCTGACTGGTAAATAATGTTAACAAAATATTCCAGCTTCCTATTTGACATACGTCAGAGTTTCTACTGGACTTAATTACTGACTTTTTCTTTTTCTTTTTTTTTATCAGTAAACTGATATCAAGAAATCATAAACATAACTCTGCCTCAAAAACAGTACGTTTTTGTTGATTTCTTCAAAGAAACACATGTGTATGGGAACCAGTGTGATATAAGGGATGGTCAGACAGGCCTGTGGTTAAATGCCACTTATTCCATTTATTAGTTGCAGACGTTGAGCAAGTTACTTGACTTCTCCTAGCCTATGGCGCACTTGCAAAATAGAATGAGTGTTTACCTTTCCTATTTATTATGCAAAATAGAATGAGTATTTACCTTTCCTGTTTATTATGCAAAATAGAGTATTTACCTTTCCTGTTTATTATGTAGACAGGAGGTAATATATCTGAGGTTCCTAGTTCATAGGAGAGTTCAGTAAATGTTAGCGGCTCTTACAATTATATTTATTGTCATTGTTGTTTTTATAAAATGTATGATGTTATTAAGCCTGAGAGGGTCACTGAGCACAATAACTGACGTGTAATAATACTTTCTCTGCCTTCAATATAAGTCACTCTTGACTGTTTACCGAAAAAAAATTTAAAAGACAGGTTCATAAATATTTTGCAACTAGGATATAAAATATACATTAATTAACTTGAAATCATATATAATAGCCTGATCTGGCATATAATTAACACTATTAAAATGATAATGAAGCGTTCACCCTAAAACTTTAATAGGTTGGATTAATTGGCAGAAGTGGTAATTTTATTAGCATTTTTTTAGTGTTTTCTTTTTTAAATTTAATTTAATTTTTTAAATTCTTTATTGTTTAAAGTACATATTACATAGGTCTCCTTTTCCCCCATTGGCCTCTCCCTGGCTGCTCCCACTTCCCAGCACATGCCCTCACCCCCCTACTGTCTGTTGATTTTTGTTGTTGTTGGTTTTGTTTTTAGAATTTTGTTATAATTCAGTAACTCCAGTTACTGTTATTAGTCACTAGATCTTATTATGCACTGGCTTCACCCAACTCTAGCTTTCAGTTTCTGTAAAATATTTCCAGATGCCTGTTTTAAGGTATAATTAAGTATTGTATGTCAATTACACTTTAAAAGTATAATTAATAGTGTTAGTAGCTGCATTTATCTATAATAAAAGCATAATATGCTAATTAGACCGGATGTCCTTCTAGACATCCATCCTTCTGTACAAAGCCTCGGCAGGCGGGGCCACAGCAGAGGTGGCCGCTGGGGCAGCAGGCTGGGGCAGAGGCGGGAATGGGGTAGGGGAGACAAGACCCTTGCACGATTCTTGTACATTGGACCTCTAGTTCACTTAGAAGCAACAAAATTAGTATCTTGGTCTTAAGTTGGTTAAATGAAGATGCTTTACTTTTTCTTCATTATTGATTTTTCAAAAGAAAGGAAGGTAGAGAAAGATTGATCAGTTGCCTCTTGCATACAACCAAGGATGGAACCTACAGACTAGGTATGTGTCCTGTCCAGGAATCCAACCCACAACCTTCAGACCATGGGATGATGCTCCAAACAACTGAGCCACACCAGCCAGGGCAGAAAGCAGTACTTTTAATGTTAGCTTAACAAAGTCTGTCTTCATGGTGCACAGTTAAAATTGTAAATGATGGTCGAGTAATTATAAATTCTGAATTGCAAAAGTACAGATTAATGAGATTTCCTTTTTCTTTGGAGGGAAGGAAACTAATGTTGTTTACATGAAATCTGTAACAGTGTATTTTCCTTCACTTTGCATTTAAAATATTTTGCAATTTACGGTCTCCTTCAAATCAAGCATTTCTGCTCTTTTATGAAATAGGTTTAGGCATTTTGTATGTTTAACCTTTGATTTGAACACTTTGCTCCTTTTTGATATTTAGTCATGTCTTGCTATTTTTAAGGTTGACTCATTTTCAGTTGCCCTTTTGTACCTTAATGTGTACTTAGGCCCTCTTAATAATAATTGATATTTCTTCTTGTTTTTTACCTAAAAAGCGTTGCTCTTCCTTTCTTACACAGACTGCCATACTGTTTTTGAAAGAATGGGATAGCTTTTTCTTGCTATATTTGCAGGGCTGCCCCATTACAGCCTCTTTCCCATTTTATTCCCCCTGTCTTCTCCTCACACCCTTCTTCTCCTAAGAAATAAGTGGTTCACATTTTAGTGGAAGTTGTAGATAAATTGTCCTTTTAGTCATGGTAATTTATTTCGTGTAAATTTCAGGGTTAGAATGGCTGAACACGGAGGGGCCTATTTCAGTTTACAAGGATCTGGCTGGAAAAGTGGTCATCCTTGATTTCTTCACCTACTGCTGCATAAACTGCATTCACCTGCTGCCTGATCTCCACGCCTTAGAACACACCTACTCCGATGAAGGTAATTGTCCTTTCATTGGTTCCGAGCAGACAGACACTGGGAGAGTAGCTGACTCATTTCCTCATAGGCCAATGAAGGTTTGGCAGGACTTCAGTAATTCTAAAAGTAATTTCTAATCTATGAATTAAGGACTCCATGTACCTTTTCAGAAGAGTTAAATTTAGGGGTACTGGAACGAGCATTTAGTAGATTTTTCTCTAAAAATAGGACATAATGTACTTTTCTCAGGATCAAGTATTTTTAAAAGTTAATTTTATATATTTAGATTTACCTGAATTTGTTCTATAAAAAAATTAAGTGTGTGGCTCTGATTTTATACTCTTCTCAAGAACTGTGATATAAAGGTTTAAAGTTCTTAATAGGAAATGTGGTTATTCTTCCTTTCATTTTGAATGACATATATATGAACAACAGTGGAATACAGAATACTGTAATAGATGCTTTTTCTATGACCTGCTTTATAAAAAATATCTTCCAGAACACACTAGGAAATCCTCTTTTATGGTATTGCAAATTCTGAAGAGATTAATCTTAATATTTACTTTAGAGGTTTAGATTTTTTTCAGAAAATTTTTTTCCTGTTTACTTTTTCCTAAAAGAGCATGGGGTAAATGAAGCTAAAGGTTCCATTTAATTAGGTTGAAATTAACTGAAGCTCTTCTCTTGGATGAAAAGGAGAAAGAGTCAGTGACGTTGTGAGTAAAGATGAGAAGAGAGTATATGTGTGCAAGGTGAAGGACCTCTTGAAACTTAAAAAACAGCAGTGAAAGAGAAAATCTTCAGTGCTAATGAAGCTTCAGTTGCTTTTAAATTGTAATAGGTTATATCTTGAAACTGCCAAACAACGAGATTTATTAAGAACTCAAAAGTCCCAGTAGCTAACTCATGTTTTCAAAAATTTATCTATATTGATTTAAGAACTGTATCTCATCTTGTAGGTTTTGAATGCTGTGTGTCTTCTTCAAGCTACTGTAAATAGATACATTTATTGAACATGAGTTATGTGTAAGGTACTCTGCCAACTGTTGGGGAAATATGTATCAGTGTGTCAGAGTTGAATGAAAAGCATTATGGAACCCGAGGAAAGGACTAACTTTGCCTACAAGCATTGGAAAAGATTTCTCAGAGAAGGAGACAAGGTAGACGGAACTGGGAAAAAGGACAGCAGTGCAGCTGAAAATGGGAAGGGGACAGGTGGAGGGAGCGACAGGTAAACAAGCAGGAAGGCATGGAAGGGGGGGTTTCTCGGGGAGCAGTAAATAGCTTAGTTTGGCAAGATTCTAGGAGCTCTGGGAAAAGCGAAAGGAGAGGAAGGCAGGTTGAAGATACAGAGACAGTAAAGGTTGTTTGCTTGTTTAATAGAATGATCACCTCATAACATTTGAGTTTTAGGGAGGCACTACAGACTGGGTTAAGAACCCCAGAGTTAACCTTTTCCACACTTAAGATTACCCCTAAAAGACTATCTTTGGTTAACTTTCTTGGTTAACCCTATACCTGGAACACATTCTTAGAATGGATCCTTGTAATTTATCACTTTATTGAAAACCTTCTTTTTATAGCACATTGTAATTAACACCTTATTTTTACATACAAATCCACTTCTGGAAAGTAAAATACTTTTTTAATGATCTCAACATTATAATTTCAAAGAAACATTATTTCAGTAATATGCTACATACGAAAAAAATGAGTATTTTAATTTTAATTTTTTTCACTTCATAGTCACAAAAGCAGGCATACCCAGAAATTACATCCAAGTTCAGTGAACTGTTGTTAACTTCATTGGCTTTCTTGGGGCTCTCTTGTCTCATTACTGTCTGATACTTTCTGAACACACTTGCAGCAGTGTCATTAAAAGTGACATTCGGCCACCTATTTAAAATTCCATGGAATAGTCCATTCATTTTATCAGTAACCATAATTGCTTAACTTTGTGTGAAAGAGTTCCAATTTAATACCCAGTCTCCTTCCTCTGTAAAACAGCTTTTATAGTTAGGTTCGTAATAGTGATCAATATCACGTTTACAGTAGCACAGGAGAAATCATAATGACAAAGTCTAAAGTAAAAAGATAGTGTACTTAATAGTAGTGAGTGGTCTGGTCTTCAAACATTGTTTAAGAATATAGTTATACCCTAAGGTTGTTACTAATTCTGAACAGTTCAGTTCACATTTATATGACTCTAACAGGTGCTTTGGTAGTTTTCTTTCCTTTTCTACTTGAGAGTTTCTAAAGTTTTATTTTTCTTTTCATCCTGGGTACATTAAAAGTATGTTATTATATAATACCCAAATTTAGCAGAATGACTTTTATCTAAGGAAAAGTAATTCTTGTTTTGTAAGAAAACAATTAGGAAAACTTGGCATATTTTAAAATGTGATTACTTGGTATATATTAATATATTATTAAATTAGGTTTCTAAAAACCTAAATGCCACAATACAACTGAATGAATGCTGGAATTCTCATGGAGCACAGTGGTCGGCAAGCTCATTAATAAACAGAGCCAAATATCAACAGTACAATTGAAATTTCTTTTGAGAGCCACATTTTTTTAAACTTCTTCTAACGCCACTTCTTTAAAATAGATTCCCCCAGGCTGTGGTATTTTGGCCCCTTGAGCGTGGGAAAGCCACACTCAAGGGGCCAAAGAGCCGCATGTGGCTCGTGAGCCGCAGTTTGCCGACCACGGATGTAGCATATACTATTTTTCTGCTTTGTACTTTATTAAAAACTAGACAGCTTTTTAAGGAGTCAATATGTAATTTCATTTTGTGTCAGGATTCCTAAAAGCACCACCAGGAGTAGGATGACTCTCAGAATGCAGCAAAGGGAAAAGACACTTGTGGCTAAGGTCTTCCTATGGTTGTTCTGTATGATTAACTGCACAGAAAAAGGGAATTGTCAGAAGAGGGCGCTCTCAAACTGAGAGCCCTGGCCACACCATGAGATGAATATTAAAAGCATCATATCCATATAAAACTGTAAAAAGTTGAAAATGTGACTTGGAGTTGAAATGCTGATGAAAATTCTCACTTAAAAAATTCTCACGATTATTGGCAAAAACTGTAACAATTTTTCAATTGAATTATATTTTCAAACAGATTTTAGGAATAATGAAAAAGCAACCTGAATCAAAATTCAAAACCTAAACAGAAATGGACCAAAAAGAAAAAGAAAAAAAAAAGGAAGAAGAAATGTCCTGATTGAACTAAGAAAAGAAATAGAAGGAAAAGGTCAGAATTATATTAGAAATGAATACCAAATTATGCCACAAAGACAATAAGTTCATGTAAAAATGAAATGAGGGGCATTGAAGTAAAGCAGGGGGTAAAACTTAGGGAATAAAAATGAGCTAACGAAAAGTAACAAGAGTTAAAAAATGATTGGATTGGAAGACAGCAGAAGAGGTCCAACATAAGACTACTTGGAGACTCTGAAGAATAAAAGCAAAACAACTGACCGGAGCTAATAATCTATAGTTAGAATCCAAGAAAACGTTCTAGAAATAAAAGCAACCTTGAATGTTAATTTTTTAGATCTGTGTTTATATGCAGTCAAATACACACACTAATTTAGTTCTGCCTTTTTTATTGTTCTTTTCCTCTGGACTATTTATATTTACTAATGAGCCAGTACCTAATTTGTGGATGATGCTCTTCAGGCTTTCATATTTCATCATATTTAACTTCTTTCATTTAGATGGTCTCCTGATCGTTGGTGTTCACTCGGCTAAGTTTCCAAATGAAAAAGTCCTGGATAACATTAAGAGCGCTGTCCTTCGCTATGACATCACGCACCCTGTGGTTAACGACGCAGATGCCAGCCTTTGGCAAGAACTGGAGGTGTCCTGCTGGCCAACTGTGGTCATCCTTGGCCCCCGGGGAAACATGCTGTTTTCGTTGGTTGGCGAGGGACACAGAGAGAAGCTGTTTCTGTATACTTCAATAGCGTTAAAGTATTACAAAGACAGGGGCCAGATCCGAGCTAATAAAATTGGAATAAAACTCTACAAAGATTCTTTGCCGCCTTCGCCATTGCTATTTCCTGGCAAAGTCACAGTAGACCATCTTGCTAAGAGATTGGTAATAGCAGACACTGGACATCATAGAATTTTGGTCGTCTGGAAGAATGGACAAATTCAGTACAGCATTGGAGGTAAAGTTTGTTTCCAATTATGATATGTAATGCATTTTTAGTGAAAAAAAGTTCAAGGAAATACATTGAAATTTATAAAGAGCTAATTATAGCACTATACATTGACTTTAACTTTATGGGATTTGTTAATTAATATATGGTACCTGAAGTAATCTCTTCTCCCTCAAAAAAAAAACCAAAAACCTACAAAAGCCCATTCAAATCAAAAGGAGGAAATCTTTAAGCTAGTAATTTTTACATGTTTTTTTCAAAAAAACTACCACACTCATTGTATCTTACGAAAGTATTACAATAAATTCTCACTTAACATCGTCAATAAATTCTGCAATTTCAAATGAAAAAACATGTAACAAAACAAATTTTACCATAGGCTAATTGATATAAAGAAGAGTTAAATGCCTGTGGCATACTATCAACATTATAATTAAACAATGCTGAATGTATTTGAGGACCTACTGTATACTCTGTATACATTTTGAATTTGGGGTATTTTAAATGGAAGTATTCCACTTTACATCAAAATATAGCCCTATCCTTTTTTTCATACCTTTTTTTTTTTAAGACCAAGACACTTCCCTAGGAACTTGAGACTTAGATTATATACAAATCCTAGGTTATTTTATAATTTTCTTTTTCTTTCCTTTCATAAGAACTCATATGTCTAGATCATTTCCCTTTGGATTTAGCAAAATACAAGTTCAAGCATGGATCGTTTTGTTTCATATCTCTCTGATGTTAGATCTAAAAAGGACTCATATCTACATAATTAATAAAGTTTTATTAATTTAAAAATAATTTATTATTATTAGCAACATATTAAAGAGAAAAGTAATTTATCTCTGCAGTCCCGCTTGAATAACATTTACTCCATAAAATAGAGATACTTGTGTTCCTCGTGCAAGTAAACTAATCATGATCCTAAACCCTGGTGCTAACCTTCCTATGCCAAGATATTATTCCTTTAGCTCTTGAATTTTTTTCTTGTTTTTTTTAGAGTATGCGTGTGTTTTATGTTTATTTTGTTTTAGTAACTTCGTATTTTGGTTTATGGCATGCATTTATGAGAATTGTTACTCAAAATGTAGCAGGTTGAATTTAAATGGTTAAAAGAGTTTATAATAGATTCTATAACTTTCAAAATAGTATAGGTAAATATTCTTTTTTTGTTAGAGAAAATTAGCAGCAAGCTAGCTTTCCCAAACATGTTTTAAGGAATACTGTTATCTTGTAATAAATTAATAGTTATTCTGGAATTTTTTAAAAAGAATTGTGTTCTGCTACACCAGGAAAAATTAGTTAGATATGGTTTAACAGAATTTTTTGTTGGTGATGGTTTTACTGTACTTATCATATCTTTGACTCTGCTAATGTGCCTCATGAATATCCAAGAGACTTTATAGTACACAGTGTCTTTTAATTTGAAGTGACCACAATTCTCTTTCTTTTTTCCCCTGCAGGGATCTCTCACCACCAATAATAATAGTAATAACAGTAAAACTGTAATAGGGATATTAGTATGATAGTAATACATTTACTTCTGGAATTTTTTATTTTTTTTTAATATATTTTTATTTCAGAAAGGAAGGGAGAGGGAGAGACAGAAACATCAATAAGAGAGAATCATTGATCGGCTGTCTCCTGTACACCCTACCCTGTGCATATGCCCTGACTGGAATTGAACCATGACCTCCTGGTTCATAGATCGACATTCATCCACTGAGCTACGCTGGCCAGGCAACTTCTGCCATTATTCTCAGTACTTTACCTGTATTAATTTATTTAGTTCTTAGAGTGCTGTGAGTTAGGTATATTATTAGTTCCATTATACAGAAGACTGAGACACAAAGAATAGTCATCAGCTAGAGAGAGAGAGAGCTGGGATTTAAAACAGGTCTGTTGGGCTCTTGAGTTTACCTGTCTTACTAACTTCCTATGGACAGTGGAGTTTTGCAAAGCATAGTTTGGAAATGCTGACTTAGAGGCTTTGAATGGCTTGTCTTCTGGCCAAAGAAATAATAATTATTATTTGATTACTCTCCACTCTTAAAACTCCACATGTGTTACAAAAGCTGAGAAATAGGTCACTAGACCAGAATCTCTTTCTTTTTCACTGTCTATAAGGTATAGAACTTTGTGGCAAAGTGAAATAGTAAATGAAGGATTCTTAACCTAGGTTAATGGACTCTTAAATTCTTGAATGGACTTGAGGATCTAGGAACCTCTTGAAATTATTTGATATTTTATGAGTATGTGTATTTTTCTATAAGGAAAGGGTTCGTAATTTTCATTGTACAATTGACCAACAATTTGGGGTTTAGGGGTGCCATCCCTCTGTGCAGCTGAAAATTCACATGCAACTTTTGACTTCTAAAAATGTAACTTCTAATAGCTTAAACTACTAATAGCCTATTGTTGACCAGAATCTTTACTGATAACATAAACAGTCAATTAACACATATTTGTATACTAGAGGCCTGGTGCATGAAATTCGTCCATAGGGAGTGGGGAGGGTTGTGTCCCTCCGCCCAGCCTGCACCCTCTCCAATTTGGGACCCCTCGAGGGATATCCGATTGCCCATGTAGGCCCAATCCCAGTGGGCCCGATCCCGGTGGGATCAGGTCTAAATGGGCAGTCAGACATCCCTCTCACAATCCAGGACTGCTGGCTCCCAGCTGCTTGCCTGCCTGCCTGATTGCCCCTAACCGCTTCTGCCAGCCATCCTGATCACCCCCAGCCACTCCCCTGCCAGCTTGGTTGATGTCTAACTGCTCCCCTGCCAGCCTGATTGCCCCTAATTGCCCTCCTCTGCTGGCCTGGTCACCCCTAACTGCCCTCCCTTGCAGGCCTGATTGCCCCCAACTGTCCTCCCCTGCTGGCTGGTCACCACTAACTGACCTCCCTTGCCAGCCTGGTTGCCCCTAACTGCCCTTCCCTGCTGTCCTGGGTCCACCCAACTGTACTCCCCTGCAGGCTTAGTCGCTCCAACTGCCTTCCTCTGCTGGACTGGTCCCTCCCAACTGCCCTCCCTTGTCAGCCATCTTTTGGCGGCCATCTTGTGTCCACATGGGGACAGCCATATTTGACCATATGGGGGCACCCATCTTATATGTTGGAGTGATGGTCAATTTGCATACTATCTCTTTATTTTATAGGATATGTGTTATATACTGTATTCTTACAAAAAAATAAGCTAGAGAAGAGAAATGCTACTAAGAAAATCATAGGGAGAATACATTTACAGTACTTTTTAAAAAACACATAGAGAGCTTCTTCCTAATAATTAGATAGAATGCTGCCTAATAAAGCCAAGTAAATCTTTAAATTTAAAATAAATGAAAAAAATTGTCAAAAAAGTGGATCCATGCAATTCAAACCTATGTTGTTCACCAGTCAATAGTATTATCAAATGAACGTATCTTCCCAAATTGTTCAATATCACTTATCTAGATGCTTAAAAATTAAAATTATATTTAATTCTTCCTAATGTAGGTAAGAGGTACTTAAGATGCTTTTAAAAGTATTTTCTTCTGATATATGTTACTATAGTTAAGTACACTAATAGCCATTACAAAACACCCTGTCATTAACACTTGTTACTCTTGAGAAAAACAGATACATTAGGAAACATTTTAGTGTTCAGATAGAAACATCATGTTATTTACATTAAAATCCGGTTTTAAATACAGATTTTTTTGGAGGTTTTGCTAAGTGGAAAAATTTTGTCTTATGATTATCTTGTCTTTTAGGACCCAATCCTGGAAGAAAAGATGGAATATTTTCAGAGGCAACTTTTAATTCACCACAGGGTGTAGCCATAATGAACAATATCATATATGTGGCAGATACTGAAAACCACCTTATAAGAAAGGTAATTTTCCATTTTAAATAGTTTTATACTTTCAATCAGAAAAAGATATTTACTTGCTACATTAAATATTTAGAGTGATACGTAAATACCTCAAATCATCCATATTCAGCTATTTTAAGAGGTGCCGGCTTTAGTTTTATTAGGTATCTTGTTTTCCTGGGTCTCAACCTGTAGTTGTCTCAGAAGATAAACCCTCAGCCAAGTCCCCCTTTTTTTGTCCTTTGTTTCAAAGTCTTATGCCTAATCACCCAAAAGCTCCTCATTTTGAGATATTTTCCTAATCACTATATACAAAGTGGTGCTTTGTCCTTTTAAAAGTTAAATTTTCTGAAACCTAGGAAAAAAATCATACCACTTCCTGCCTTCATCTTTTTTGCTTTGCCTACAAATACTTATTAGTCAATAATTCTTTAAAAGTTGTTTTATATCTGAATAAAAGTAATGAATCTTATTTTTAAAAAATGAGTTAATCATAAGGATAAAAAATAGTTCTCTGATCTTTGATTCCATCTCCCTAAAGGTAACCAACCATTGTTAAAATCTGTGTCTTTTCAGAAGTTTTCTACTCACAAATTTATAATAAAGAGACTGACTAGACTAACAATCGCTAACCTTTTGGACCCCACAGACCACTGGCTTGTGACCGCTGCTGTAGGCAAAAATTTTTTAAATACATGGTGGTGGAATCCTACTGTACTTACATAATCTTCTGCTGTCTTTTAATATCTATATTAGTCACATGAATGATATGACTGCATCATATCCATTGTAGAAGTCATTTTTAACATTCCTTACTAATGAAGATTTTGGCTATAAATCACTGGTCTTGAAGTTGCTGTCTTTTTCTAAAATCTAAGTTGA